>CACRXP010000250.1:619080-649660 GCA_902702965.1 Spirometra erinaceieuropaei | reverse complement strand
GTCCAGATCATAGAATTTTATTCAAAACTGACAGACGAGAGGGATCATTCACGAAAATAGATCATAAATTGCTCTACATAGTTAAACGTATCCGCCAAAAAGGTCTTGCCGTATATGAGGGCCTCCTTAGCTACTGGCTTATCATGGACAGTTAGAGACTTGGAGACATGGGGACTAATGACTTAAGCACCGCAAAGCCTGTATGGTATATGAGAGATCAAAAAGTTGACCGTGGAGCAGGGATCACCCCAAACTGACAACAGTGTTTTGTATGTAGGAGGGCAACCCTCCAGAAGGGCTGATCGACAGAATCCCCATGTTGTCCCCGATTGCTATCTCGGGTACCGAGTACCCTGCTACCTATCTCGTTGAAGTCTGTCCACACACTCATCATTTGCATGACGACCTGTATGCTACAAATGCGCATTGCCTCGGTTTATGGATGTTATTTCGTTTCGTCCTGACCAAACAATTCCAGAAACACAAACATAATTTTACCTTGCAATTGATTAAACCGACTTCCTTTCTTTTTATGGGGTCCGTTTGATTATCAAATGACAATAAAATGTTATTGGCCGACTGTGCATGTTTCTCTCAGCCCTTGGATAGTTTATCTCCCAGTTGAGATGGCGCATGGAATGCGAATTACTGTTGGAGGTCTTCTTCCAACATAAAGTGTCATCCATTAACGGTGCAACAGAAAACTACCGTAAAAAGCTGATTTCAGTTACTAATGTCCGACGTTCCATCCAGCCAATTCGCAACTTTCCTCTTGGTCGACAGGGTGTAACACGGAACCTCACCCTGACTCCTGCTACATTCTGCACGTTTCTCCGGTACGGTGATAGCCCTCTTCGTTCACTACTTTTGTTAAAAGTCTGTCGAAAGAAGCTGAGTAAGACTCATGGGTTGTTACAGCCTCTGAATCCTACCCTTCTTTTTTGGTCCCTGGAACATTTTGCTCAAGTGGTCATGCAACAGCATAAAAAGGTAAATCAAAATCTCTTTGACTTATTCCTGAGTCATAGCATAAGTCAGCTATAAGTTAAAGTCCCGTAGTTGAAGGCGAAGTGAAATATTGGACTCTAGATAACCCTCTGGTTCAACTCAGCAAGCCGACTGATTCAACAATTATTCATGTATGTTTTGGCAGATTTTGAATAATTCATATTGACCCAACTGTGAAAAACTCGGCGCCTCAGTGGGATTAGAGCCCACACAGTAAGGAGAAGGCCTTAGTACAGCCAACGCTCTAACCACTTGAGCTACGAGTTCCCGCCAGACGACGCGAATTTAATCACATTTTTGGATCAAGTTACCCGCCCAACCTACTGCAACGTCTGGAATCCATCAAATCTGATACAGTAAGTTGACACCTATGAATTACGTGAGCCTGGTAGTCATTTGGTGGATTCTATATGAATTTCGTAGGAAATCCTGCTTGGGCAGTCAACTTACTGTATCAGATTTGGTAGATTCCAGACGTAGCAGTAGGTTGGGCGGGTAAATTGACCCAAAAAATGTGATAAAACTCGCGTCGTCCGGCGTGGTCTCGTAGCTGAATTGGTTAGAGCGTTGGCTGTACTAAAGCCTCCTCCTTACTGCGTGGGTTCGAATCCCACCGAGGCGCCGAGTTTTTCACAGTCGGGTCAATATGAACTATTCATGTCACGGTCTTAGAAGGTTTTACAACTCCTCAGCTAGAAGGACTTCAGTTTGTTGCCTACTGAACCGCAAACTATGTCAAACTAACTCGAGTACAGTCACGTCACATTGCTCATTTCGAGCATGTTGCCGTTTCGGCCACTACGTCGACGGTGAAAGGTCTTAAGCAATGAGCACTCTCCAGTCACGGTTAAAATTATCTAGTGGCTAAGGTCTCTGTCGAAAACTGGATTTAGGCCTCTCCCGCCTCTACGGTAAAAAGCCAGTGTTTCCAATGAAACCGGGTGATCAAAAATCTTTCGACGCCCACAACAACTGCTCAATAAAAGTCAGCAATAGCACTGCCAAGGCAGTGAAGGAGTGAGCAGTGGTCTGGAGGTAGGGGGTATAGGGTTATTCACAATGGTTACTTCCAGACGCCCGTCGTGTCTTTATCCATTTCAGTTTGATTTCAGTGCCAATCAGAAGGTAAGGGAGGGTTTCTTACGTTGTATGTCCACAGTGACTCGTGTCTTGGAGACTCCTGCGGGATTTGAGGCCCGACACTCGTAGTCGCCGGCATCGCTGGCTGCGACCTCGTCAATAACGAGACGACTCCGCCGCGCTCCCTCCTGGGTCTCGATGGACACTCTTGGATCATTCCTTACTTCCTGCAAAGAGATCATTTATGGGGTGATGGCTGTGATCATTCGCATAAGTATGCAGATAGTTAAAAAAAAACAAAATTGCATAAAAGACCCATGTATGCGGTTGGGAAGCGGGCATCCAACAGCTTGTGGGTTTCGGACATGAAGTCAGAACAAAGGCCATTCAAATATATAACCAAGATCTCCAAGCCGAACGCAACAACCAAAGCCAAGAGTGGGTAGCTGGAGTGGAAAGAAAGCTAAGTCTCTACATGGGGAAAACCTATATAGGTAACTGAAGATCAACCTAGAGAATGAGGTAAAAATTGGAGTACCGCGGCCAACATTGCAATACTCTGGTCACTTGTGACTTTAAAAATGCAAATAAATGTCCACCCGAAAAGGCTAATGGATGTCAAATCCAATGAGTAAACAAGAGACGTGACAGCGGAACACTTGCACCTTCGCCCCATACATTCCTTAAAACTGTTCATAAGAACTATATTGCCTTCGGCAACCCGTGTAAGATGACAGAGTTTGAATGCGCAATTAATAATTCAGCAGATCTAATAAATGAATATAAACGTACGTGGAAATAGATATAGACATAGTTCCCTAATAAATATTTAGCCGTACACAGACTATGGACCCCCCTCGCCCGTACTACAGGTAGCCTCGTGCTAAATTCCAGGGAGGTTCCTATCCCAGTGTCTTAAATTTAACCCCAACTTTGCCCCGTACTACTGGTGGCCTTGCGCTAAATTCCAGAGGAGTACCAATTCCCGCGTCCTAGCATTAAGTCTCACCCTAACTCTAACCCCCCTGGAATTAAGGGCAAGTCCACCTGTAATGCGGATGTCGGTATTCTCATGCCCAGCCGAATATTCTTTCGTCACTGACAAAACCACTGGCCGAAAGAAAATTAATTATGTAAAGACGCCTACTATAAGATCAGCTGTATGTTTGTCGGAACGGATACACTTGTGCAAGTGTGTGTGTTCTCGCACATGTATACACGTATATTTGGCCTCCAAACAGGCGGTGTCATGACTTTCGGTCAAAACAGGGCTATGGGAACCCGTGACACGCGTTAGATGGAGGTTTTACACCAACCACCTTGCGAAAACTCATCTCCAAACAGTTTGAGTCAGACTTACCACTAGGGCAAAATGGGGAAGTAAGGAAATTGTGAGGCCGATCCAACATGGATCTATGGCATAATTTTTCACAACAATACAGCCAATGGTTGCCAACAGACAGGACAGTCAGACCGCACTGGCCCCTTTCTAACTTGTCTTTTTATGGCAACTCTTTTCGATGAGATATCTGATATTCTCTTCGAAGTCTACTCCGGATGCATGTAGAAGTCAGTGTGCGTGTGGCATCCATATGCGAATTCAGCAACGTCCACCACCGGCAGTCTCACCTTGGTCTTGACACTGAAATAGCGGGGGGTTTGAAGGATGGAGTAAGTGACATGTAGTCCGAGTTCTTCTCATTCAGGCAATTAACGCGCAAGCAATCGCTGGTCCTTCGGAGTAAGGTGCTCTTTTAACCCACAAAGGATAAAATATTGTATAAGCATGCTTTCGTCTTTCCTTTGGCAGTTACAACAGTGCCGTCGGTGTGAGCATTAACGCGGTTTACAGAAAACCACATTGAAATACCCCCTGGCTGCACAGTGAATACATATTGGTGTGAGTGAGAAGTCCACCCCACCCCTCATACAACCACCAATGAAGCCCGTGAAATTTGCGAGACCGCCCGATGAGATATCGTCAGAAGTAATCTACATGTGAGCGGTATTTGTTTCTCGTAAGCTAAAAAGCCTTTTTTCGTTCTTTCTCCGCCAGCAGAAAACATATGCGTGGGTGAACGTACGTGACACGTCAAGCCCCTAGTGTGTCATTCGCCCGTTTATTGAAGTTAAAGCCGGCGATGAAATTTGTACCATCTGAGCACGGAGTGCCATCGCAGCTATCTTAGCCGTAGAAAAAAAACAATTATGAGGATTGGATTCCGTTCATAGCAGAGGTTATTTTATCAGACGGTAAGTCTTCCATAAAAAGACGTGGAAAACCAATAGAAAAACTTCAGCTTTCTTGTCAGAACAGACGAATTCTTGCCTAAACAGCTTCAGGGACTGAAAGCTAAATTGGCCCTAAGTAACTGCTAAACGCAGAACGTGACACGACCGAAGCGACTATGATTTAAACTTCAAGCCAGAATAATTCATCTGAGAGAAAACCATGGTGAGTTTCGAGAGAACCCCTTACAATATCGTTGTTGTTTGACATTGACGATTTTTAAAATACAGTCTGACGGAAGTACTTGCCAGTAAATCTGCCAAGGATGCTCTACCTGCGTGCGTGGCACCAAATTCCACCCAGTACTTAACATGCGCTCAAAAATTTAAATATATTGAAAAAACGAACGCTCAGTTAGCAACCAGGTCAGCTAAGCACATGTCTAAATGGGCCCTGAAATCTGGAACCAATCGCACTCTTTCCTCCATTGCAGAGCAGTTTTTAGGTAGTAAACATTTTGTTGGCACACAGTTAGCTTCCTATTCGCATCTCAACAGCTCAAGCATCGCGTTACTCAGAGGTAGCTTAACTTCGCAGGTTCTGGGTAGCGCTGGCTGATAAAGGTAAAGAAGCTGCTAATATCTGTGCCAGTGTCCTTGTCTTTGTCTCGTACAGTTTTCTGATTAGGCCGAGTTAATGTGAAAAGCTGAATACTGATGTTTATCTGATTTTAAGATATTCTACTAGTATTCTCATAGTGTACATCTGCTTTCCCTGTGTGATACAACTCGCAAACCCTATTCTGCTGTGCTTCCGACATTCTCACATGCCTAACCAGGGGATCGAACCACTTAATTGAAATTACGGCTTGCATGTTTTTTTGTCGATTATCTGGGGGAAATTCAAATCTGCCGCGGCCCCTTCACTAGTCCCCTGTGATCTGGAGCAGCGGGCAGCAAATAGGAACTAGAGAACTGTTTTTTTTCAGTTCGAGAGCCTTATTGGCACAGCAGAAGAAGCTACTCGACTGATTTTAGGCTCATATATAAACATACAGAAGACAGCGTTGATCAAAAACTGTCTGCATAAATCGGAAAAAGGCAGGCCTGAATGTTCAATAAAAGAGCCAACTTACAGGCAGGCTGTAGTGGTATTCGTGGAAAGCAAAGTCAGTGACAGAAACGAATCTAGGATGTTGATTTTCTTCTCTCCTCGGACTTAGCAATACGTTTCGCAGTAGCCACTACCTAGATGCATGCATCAGTCGGTAGTCCATAAGCATTCTGGACAAGAAATGGAAGCCATATGAACAATTTCTGGCTTTTCGCTCGTCACCCCAACCCATGGCCGGGCAGGCCCCGGGCTTTAACCCTGGGCCCGATGATCAACAAACGTTTAATTGAAACCATATATCGGTTAAGTCGTCCGTCCACTTCCTGTAGATTACGATCTGGAATGTACAAAAGCACTCGATATTGACGATCATCCAGCTCTTCTGATTGCTGCCAGCCAAAGTTTTATTGCAGTGGCGTGAAGATTGACAGTACTGGTAGTATTATTAAGAGCGTTCATAGGACTAACAGGAGTAAGAGTACTAGTAGCTGGAAATTTAGCAGGAAAATCGGTAGGTCTGGCTGTAATATCAGCGCCTTCGTTAAATCAACGAGAGGATCGGAACACTTGCTAGGGGCACAATCCGGGTACAGTTTAAAGCGTAATACCGCGAGCTCTTTCAAAATTTAATGAAGCAAAACTTTTTCTTGGCAAGGATACAAAGGGGTTTGCCGATAGCATAGGCCATACTAAGTGTGATATAGCCAACCTGCATGAAGTAAGTCCTGTATACAGGTTGTTTCCCTTCCTGGCACGTTACGGGTGTAAAGAAGAAGTCTAACAACTGCGGGTAGAATAGTGCTTCACAAACCTACCTGACCGTCTATAAACCAGGCGATCTTCGCAGGCGGTATGGCCTCCGTGAATTTGGCGACAAGAGCAAGGCGGTCACCCTCCCGCAAGTCAAAGGGACTTTCAAGGGCTTCGACCAGCGTCGGCGCTTTCTGCTGGGGAGACATTTCGCGAATCTCCGAGGTGATACGGTCCACCCGCCGACTGCTGTAATACGATCTTGTGACGGTCGTGTCCCCGGAGACGGAGGTCTCACGCCAGGAGGTAGTCTCGTTGATCATCGTCGGTTGTTGACTGGTTGATCGCATCCCACGGAAGTTAGAAGTCGCGGCAAGAAGCTTCTTCACGCGGTTGGCTTAAGTAATAATAACCCATGAAAATCTGTTCGGATGTGCATATTCATAAATGAGGGCACAAAAAGGAGTTATCTTCCACTCTGAAAGTTAATATAAACGCGTATTCGCACAGAAATTAAT
This sequence comes from Spirometra erinaceieuropaei, assembly GCA_902702965.1. NCBI lineage: Eukaryota > Metazoa > Platyhelminthes > Cestoda > Diphyllobothriidea > Diphyllobothriidae > Spirometra > Spirometra erinaceieuropaei. The sequence continues at coordinate 642,961 of CACRXP010000250.1, read as the reverse complement.
TCTGTCTTAGCTGAGAAACGACAGATCTGGTTTTAAGCAGAATGTAAAAAATGTTAATCGGCTGTCGTTGTATCGTGTCTCCATCATTTTCTTTGCACAGATGAGTCGTACAAACATGCCAGTTTGGTGCCTTCTGCGGCAAAAATATGTGAAATCCACCAGACTGTTATGAAAGGCTTTGCTGGCTCTGATCACAAAAAGTATCAAACAGCATAAAAAATGAAAAAAGGACAAAAAGAGAGGTAGCGGGAAAGGACAGAAGACGACCGCGGGAGTCGGTGGTCGGGGAAATGTAGAAGGCCCTATCTATTACCCTGTTGTATAGGATATGACCGGCATATTTGCGAAATTGTGCTTATAGCAACGCATGTGCCCTAGTTTAAATGTGGCTGTATTGAGACTTTATCGGGGAAACAAAAGAATTTCTGGAGGTTTTACACACGAGCCATCGAAAGAACAGTTCAGGGATACAAGGGGACTTACGTTCAACGACCAATTTGCAGCTAGTCTCATCCTCGCCGCGGCTGTTGGTTGCTCTACAGACATACTTGCCTGAATGGCGTTCTGAGCAGCTGTAGATCTCAAGCGAGGTTATGCCCAACATGGTTTGTACGGTGTAGTCGGTGGAGTCGCGACCAATCTCGCGTCCGTCCTGGTGAATTTTGCGACAAAAGAAGTAAAGCAGTTTATTCACCATCAAGATTAGCATAGATTATGCCAAGACGCTACTTGACATTTTCGCCGAAAATGCCCTTTCATGCAAGCTGTTGGCTGGCACAGACTCCTATACCTCATTTTAAGAATTTAATCACAGCCTGGGGTGGGACTTTCTCGAGGATAACGGCGCAGGTCCCGGTAAATACTGTGAAATTCATCGCGTCTGCAGTATGGGCAATATTCATTGTAATTTTCGCTGGGTGCGTAGTAAAAAGATATACGGCACGTCACCGATCGTTACCATTTTCAAAGCAGCTGGCCAGGATGAAACTATTTTCTGTTTTTTTTTTCGAGTCCGTTACCCACTCAGGCACACTCTGGGCGGAATGGAATAATTAGACCCATCAAGAATTGAAGTCTACGTAATTGCCGTGGCTTATTTATCCGCTCGGAAGTGTAGGACCTCACAGGTAGATCCAAGCACCGGTTGCTTTTATTTTTTTTCGACTGGTCAGTCCCGATTAAGAGCCTGTGGTCGTGCACTCCCACGGATATTTAAACTCTCCTGTCGTGCATATACGCGCCAAGCACCTACATTTTGTAGCGCATGAATTATCCTCAGGTAATGTTTCTTTCCAGTCAATTCCAGGCTGATTATGCAGTGTTTGTTCTGTGAAACCATATCAAGGATAAGGACTGGACTTTCGTGTATTTCGCCACCTAATATATCTACTCAGGTGATTACCATTCTCTCTTACTCTACAGTTGGATTAGGCGTTCTGAACTTTGTTTTCATCCTGCTTTCGACTAATTGATATTGAAAAAAGACTGATATAAATCTTATCGAGAAAACAATGGAAAACCTCTCGTTTGGATTGTCGCGAGTAAAAGAGCATCGTTCCTGAATGAAAGTGGTAAAACGTACCTTGTACCAAGTCAATGAAGGAGTTGGATTTCCGTCAGCGGTACACATAAGCTTCACATGACTGCCATCCTGCACAAACCGGTTTTGGAGCATGCGGGAGAAGCGTGGTTGATACTCCTCCTCTGTCCACACCTCGTACGTCTTCAACTCGAACTTCTTCTTTGGTGGTGGAGGCGGTTCTGTTGACCAGGAAGTGCAATTACAGTGTATGAACACCAATGAATAGGGCGAATGTATTGCGCAAGCTATGGTAGATGAAGTAGCTGCTTCCAAATACCGGATTAAAGGGGCTTGCTGAAATCCAAACATCTATTCAGTTGCAAGGCACGTGAGCTAAGCGAAGCTTTTCATGGTTGAAAGCTCAAAAGTGTATGGCAAGTGAGAGCCAGGATAGGAGCATTTACCCTGAGTTACTTCTCGAACATAATCGACTGTGAGGTAAGCGGAGCTCTCCTTTCGTCCGAAACTGTTCTCAGCACGGACGAAATACTCGCCCTCATCGTCGGACTTCTTTGTGCGACTGACTTTGAGAGAAAAGTCGTATCCGGAGTGTCGCTGCATATACTTGATGCTTTGTGGCAGCTGCACACCGCGATAAGTCCTAAAAACACATAGACAGCGAGTTTACTTTAATTGCAGAAAAAACATTTGATTTGCCAGACACATGCATATAATCATATACTGCTAAAAGGGCGTCCTCAACCAAATCATCTTTTAGATAAGTACATAGATATATGCTTGTGGTCTTACGAGAGTTCGACCGTCGTTGCCTACTATGTCCGCCGTGAGCTCCACAGCAAGATAAATCAGACACGGTGACTTGTGCGTAATCAAGCTTATAGTGAATGTAGACTTGTACTGCATATACCGCACTCTCTCCTCCTTCCCCACCTGGACCCGGTGTGAAGACAGAGTCAAGAAGACTGGAGGCGGGGGGGGGGGGGGCGCAGGTGGCTGGCACGACCGGAGCCACCCCTAGGAGTACCAGCACACCCGGCCCGTATCCCATGGAATGGGAATGCCATAAAGGCCACATAAAGGAACCACTGCAGCCTGACTCTCAGTCCACCAGTCCGCCACTCCACACAAACACACACACACACTTTGCTGACTGTGAGGTCCAAGTTATTCCCTCAATTGGTGGCCTTCCAACGTACAGCTTTGAGTGCACAGTGATAGCTTCAGGCGCGCAGATTGTTTCCAGTGAGTGTCCAGCTTCGGAGATTGGAGTTGCAATTTCGTCACCAATTTTTAGTTTCCATGAGATAGTTCCACCGCTGCGGGGCAATGACTACAGACAGTTATTGCGGTTTCAGCGTGTTTGAGATTTGGCGCCGGCTGGCGCACAGCAACCGTCTTCTGAGTTTTTATGGCTGGTCCAAAGTTGGAGCATCTGGAGATACAAAAGGTCCAGAGTTCGCTTCATGTCTGCCTCGGTGGTGGTGGTGGTGGTGGTGGTGGTGGTGGTGGTGGTGGTGGTGGTGGTGGTGGTGGTGGTGGTGATGGTGATGGTGATGGTGATGGTGATGGTGAAGTGTGAAGTCATCCGAAAAGAGTGGCTCATACATCCTGGCCTTGAATGTCTTCAGAGAGGTCCGCATGCGTTAGATGTTAAGAAATTTGCTGTTGGTTCGACATTTAATGTTGGTTTGGGCGGTCCTCTTGATAGGCGCCCAGTCGCAATTAGGAGAAGGTGAGGGTGAAGGGGGTTGGGGCGATGATACGGCCCTACCTAACCCCATCTGTAACTACGAAGGTCTCCTGCACGAATCATTTGTCCGCTACTTGTCCAACCATGCCGTCAAGAAGCTGCCTGTTCAGCGTTGTGAAAGGCTCAGCACATCAAATGTGGAAGTTGGTACTCATTCAGAGGATATTTTGTGCATATACTGGGCTAATAAGACTATGCGGTTGTTTCGCGGTTTTTCCCGAAGTCGAACTTAATCTCTGGAAGTAGGATAGCATCGCTAACAAAGACAGGGGAGATTGGAACGACCATTCCTGACTTATCAGCCGTTGTCAGTCAGCCATCACCAACCCCTAGGTGTGAGACACCTGTGGCTTGATTTCACGACCTGCTGGTTATGATGTTAACCGATCCCACTAGGTATATTACGAATAAACCTTTTGACAGCAGTAATGGGCATGGTGAAGCATAGGTCAGTATCGCAGATGCATCTGTTCCCTTTGCATTTATATGGACAAATTTTTTGCGTTATGGAAATCTTGTGTGTGTCGTTGTTGCCTCTGCATCTTTGGGAACAGTGGGGTAAGCTTGTTCATGAGTGAAGGGCCGCGACTGGGGACTTTCCACAGGGCATCTATAGGGAAACTTAACTGTTTTCTGAGCAGAGAGAGGACGATCGAAGTCAATACGCATCACTACTCCATGAAGGCTATCGAGATTTCCTGACCGACAGAAAATGGACGGTTGAGGACGCCTTATTGTTCTCGGCCATAGGCTCCAGAACCCGCGATTTCCCCATTAAAGATAGTTTGTCCACCTGAGCTGTCCAGCAGCGCGGTTACCCTGGGTTGTTGACCGAAGACTGCCTTGTAAAACGCGTCTTTCCCACTGAATTACTTGTTCACTACCGCACGCACAAATCTACGCTGTGTTCACATTGCTAGCCTGGTCTTTGGAGTCCGCCATAGTAACTGAGCTCTCTTAAGAGTAAGTACCACTTTTTATATGCTTTTTCCTTTAGCTGAATAATCAACGAATCATTCAGGCAGTACAACTGACAAGCTTGACTTTTACCACAGAAACTTGGACATGTTTTTGATTCAACAAAGGAAGGATTCGTTTGTGTTTCTTACCATGTAACTATTGGCTCTGACACTCCAATTACGCGACAATCAAACTGGGCGGTATTTCCTTCCCTGACGATCTGATTGTGAGGATGTCTGACAAATCGGGGTCCGGCCTCGCGGTGATCTGAAAAGTGAGAGATAGCCTTTTTGGTAGAATCAAATGGTTTAGTTGAATTTAAAGTACAAAGTGACTAAGGTTGATACAAATGAGAAGCCGTTGAGAAAAGGACGCGATCGCTGGGACAAGTACCTTATTTGCCTGACGTTTTGGATACATGCTCTAACTCGTCACCTGAGACAGCATTAAATACGAACCTGTAGCCGATGCCGTCCCTGATGATGGGATCAAGCATGAATCTAAAACGTCAGGCGAATAAGGTTCTTGTTCGAACGACCGCGTTTGCTCCTTACTTGACACTAAGTTACATATCAAAGTCACTGAGATACTAAGAAAGTGTACTTCAGTTAATCACACTGGTCCCATCTGTCATCATGTTCTGCCCTGCGATTCTATCTCGAACTCTGAAAACATGAACGCTCGTAATATCTGCTTTGTTTTGATCTTTTAGCTGGCTCAGCCGAAAAAATACCCTTATAAGCAGGAAGTCACAAAACAAAATTAAGTACTCACCGAACTGGGTGGAATAAATGTGCTTGTCGCGCCCGAGACGTCTTATAGAGCTGTAGTTGGCTATATGGGAAATTGGTGGCCAGGAATCCTTGACTTTACCCTTGATAAACGAGAGAAGAGATATGCGTAATTACTTTCATCAGAGAACGACAATAATTGCCTGCGCTCTAGTCAAACGTAAACAGATTGCCTGTGAAGGTAATTCCTGGGTGACCTGAAAGATAATCGTTCGAAATAGTCGTCGGCTTCCTAACACGCAAAATAAGACATGAGGCAGAATAATGGTAACTTCAAAAGTCACTCCAAAAAGCCTGCTAAGTCAGGAGAGGCGGGAAAAAGGACGACGTAGAAGGTAGACGCTGGAGATGATAAATGGTTTCCGGCTCATTAAGCTGGGTCTGATAAAGGGTGGGGACTTTTAATTTTCTCAACAAAGCTCTCTCTTAGTCAGATTTCTTCTTCCTAACCTCCTAGCGGTTACCTGGAAAGACAGAAGAGATTAGTCTATCTGATTTCTCGGACATGAGCGTTCACCGGACACCTTCAAACGAAAAAGAACCCGCTGAACTATTTATCAGTTGACCGGAGACGGACTACCCCGACTACAGTTTAGAATGCCCTGCATAGTTAGAATGCAGTAGATTAGATGAGGGCTTATGCTTTCCGTTTCCCAACGATGATAGTGATTTAGCATTATGTCCATAAGCACTCTCACGTTACACATGATGCAATACTTCTATAGCTATCTTAATGACCGTGGCATTTATGTTTCCTTATTATAACCTCCTGACTCAGGTAATGACGCAGGACCTGGTGGGCAGAGGGTTGGTTGGTGACTGCAAATAAACCAGAAATGGTCACTTCAGGTCCCATTGTCTTTGTTGGTAAAACTTCTCGATTACTGACTGTTCGCCACTATGAGACGGCTTACGCAAACTCTAGACCTGGAACTCAGATGCAAACCGGAAATGTCCACCGCCGGCATGTAGTCAAGGTAGATCAGCGAACGTCACTCCAACGTGACTATATATATTCCTGATTGCAACTGACGGGACGATTGTCTCGTGGCTCAGGCGTTAGAGCGTAGCACTTAAAGGTAATCGATAACAGACCTACTTGAGTTGCTGGTTAGAGGCTAGCGGCAAATAGGTCTGGTACGGTCATTCAAGTCTCTTCGTCGGTCAAATTGGGTGATTTGGTGACCGACTTCAAGTGCTCCGCCCTCAGAGTTGCAGAGAAAAGCGGGAATTCCCAACTCCGTCGTGCAGCCGCGATAGATCGATGGTTGCTATTTCTCAGTGACCATAAAACCCACGCTTTCTTTAGCAAGGAATAAATTACGCCAGGGAATTAGTAAGACCTAGAGAAACTAAAACTGGCTTTGCAACCAATTAGTCGTGATGTACTTTATGACTTTTTGGCCATATAGGATTTGACTCCCAACCTCTCTGCTCATCAGAAGCAGAATTTCTTGGACCAAAATCTATCCTTCTTTCATGGAAACGCTCCGTCAGCCGCAAAGATGGCGGTGTTTCTAGTAACCGACGGCCAGCTAGCCGTGCTACGAGATCATCCTCCCGCGGTAAAACATTTAATGCCCTTGAAGTGCTAACCGTCATGACAGGCAGATCATTTCAATCCTTCACGGAGAGTTTGTCAAAGGCTATTCTGTCAGGTCGCAGCTACCCGCATATACGCAGTGCCAGTTATCAGACAAACAACGTAATCAGATAAGATTACCTTCATCGTCTTTCTACCAACTGTGTCAAGAGCCTATCTAGATACGCTGATGTCAATGAGGTGTAAAGGGGTAGATTGTTCCCAAATGAATGAATGTTTGGCAGATTTTGAATAATTCATTTCTACCCAATTGTGAAAACCTCGGCGGCCCCGGTGGGATTCGAGCTCACGGCGGGAAGGAGAAGGCCTTAGTACAGCTAACACTCTAACCACCTGAGCTGTGAGTCCCCACCGGTAGCCGTGAGTCTAATTAAATTTAGGTCAAGTTAAATACTCAGCCCACTGCAATGTATGGAATCCATCAAATCTGCTACAGTAAGCTGCCTATCCAAGCAGAATTTCCTAAGGAGTTCATCTAGAATTCACCAGATAATTACCAGGGTCACGAAGCAATCCACACACATTTTCACGGCAACACACACAGATATATGAAAAGACGTATGAAATTTTTCTGTTGGCGTCCCTGATGTTCTTGGCCGTCATACATACAGCTTCAGTGAATGACTCCAGTTGATCTGCTTTAAAGGGACACTTACAATGCGCCTGTGCATCTCCTCACGCACTCGGTTGTATCGTTTGCCCGGGATGCGTCGACGCTGGTCCTCAGTAATGGCACTGTTCAACCATGGATGATTCAGAGCATCGAAGACAGTCATGCGCTTCCTGCAAAGTAGAGACGGCATTATGTGGGCCGGCAGTTCTTAGGTCAGAAAAGGACAAAATCAACTATCCTGTGTAAGAACGTACTCGGGTTGTTTCTGTAGAAGCTTGGAAATGAAATCTTTGGCATTGTCGGACACATTGTTGAAGGCCTCATCGTTGAAATCATAGGTGCCGCGGCTCACATTCATCAAGGTCTCGTTAGTGTCTTGTCCGCTGAATGGTGATAAACCGCTCAGACTGCAAAGAAACGAGGGACAGAAAGAAAGGAATTAATTCCAAGTCTTTAAGAAGAAGCATGTTTCTCTAGTAGTGAATTAGAAGGCGAACCAGCATAAAGGACAAAATTTCTGGTCGACAGTGCATTGCATGGGTTTCGTAAAGCTAAACATGATAAGAGTACTAGGTTTTCTCATACTGATTTAACCCGAGTGCAATTCTTGCGTCACTATTATGCGTGGACTAAGTTCTGACTATTAACTAGTCCACATTTGTGACTGTTTAGGCATCAACGCTCGTGTGCTCCTGCTTAACGAGTAAATGGACAACGCATCTTATCAAGTCTAAATCAATAACAATCGAAGGGGTTGTATTTTGACCCCCTATCTCCTTCATAAACGCGTGCACGCCATAGTGAGTGGAGCTCATTCGTTATGGACAACTTCCGAGGGGGAGCTGCTCAGCGTTATTCTCACTTCTTGCTTCAGTCAGTTTCAATGACAAGATTGCTTCACGACGACTGAGAGGTGGCACTCGGTGCCTGACCTACCAGCTTGCTTTGGTATGCATATACCCTGTATATTTGCTTATTCATATATTTAAATAGTCATATGTAGTACACTAAATGTCCTACTAAATACCCCCATATACACGCTGCTGTGGCACACGGTATATCACCGAAGAGCTACTGATAACAGAGTAATAATGTAACCCATTAAAGAACACACGACGAATTGCAGGTGGATTAAGTGTCCTTTCAACAGTAATTTTGCTCACTCGGGGTGCTTCATATAAGACTCCCTTGAGGATTTTTCAATTATAACTACATTCGACAATGAAAGCGGCATGCGTGTGAATTAGAACGGGGTAAATAAAGCTTCATCTGCAGAGCCCTTATGATCACTTTCTAGACAGCATCCGATTCTGGCATCAGGAAGGGGTCAGAATCATGAATGATAGCTTTGCTCAATGGACATTTGGGAGTTTTGTTTCAATCTGAACGTATCTCGACATAAATGCTCACAAATGGTAATATGTTCAAGGGACTACTAACCGCAGCATCGGTTGAACACCTAGACGCCAAGTACTTTTGGACCTGAAAATCCTGCCCCACCCAATTTAAAGATGTTCACATTGCGCGCCAGCAAGTAACAGGGCATGATGTTAGGAGTACTCACAGAATGTAGCTCAGCACACCAACAGACCACATGTCTGTGTAGAAGCCCACGGGGTTGTGGTCGGCAATCTCTGGGGCTGCAAACTCCGGCGTGGCCGTGCAAACACGCACCTCCTCATTTGGATTCAATTTCGCGGAGAGGCCAAAGTCGACGAGTTTGATGTCCGTAGATTTAGACGTCTCGCACATTATGTTTTCGGGCTTAAATCAAAAAATAGTCGGCAGCGTTCAGACTGCTTGAGCATGTGTTTAAAAAGTATAATGGTTAAAGCGAAATAGTTGTCCCGACAGCTGCCTCGCCCTTTCTGATTCCTGAACGTTTACTCAGTAAGTAAAGTTAATCCCTGCGATTCTCTACGCGACATCTAGTGTCTTGCTGGAAATGCCAACTTAAATAGTCTTATCATGCTTGCGGTTTTACGCAGTATGCGGGACTCCCATTTATCCGTTGATTCAGGTTCACAAGCATTCGAACAACAAATGCAGCATCCATCATTAGAATATTTCAAGGGCAATTTCTGCTTTTTCGCGTGTTGCTACAACTCGCCTTTTAACACCTCGGCTTGCGTGGCAGGCGCAGACGGGTGCTGCAGACACGTCAAATCTCGATACAAAGAAGAGCCAATTGTTTGATTACGTTAACTCGTCCTGGCAGACGCAATTTTACTATTTGCCCTGTCAGCACCGAGTCACCATGGTATCGGTCAAATGCAGCGACTTTTGTTCACTCCGTTTTGGAAGCGAGCTTGCGGTCCCGAGCAACAATGAGAGATATTTTTGAGATGTTTTGGCAGATTTTGAATAATTCATATTGACCCAACTGCAAAAAACTCGGCGCCTCGGTTGGATTAAGCTGGCGTAGTCCGGCGGGGCCTCGTAGCTCAAGTGGTTAGAGCGTTGGTTGTACTAATGCCTTCCCCTTACTGCGTGGGTTCGAATCCCTCCGAGGTGTCGAGTTTTTTACAGTTGGGTCAATATGAATCAGAGATATGCTGACTGAGACGTTCCTTCTTGATGCCTGACCCTTGGACGGTACGAATCAGCTTGTATATGTGATCACAGGGTAGTGTACTGATGCAAATACTACCGGCCAAGGCCGCAGAAGACGCTCTCCTGATAGCTTTTTCTTATATTTCAGAAAACATTTTTATGCAGCCCCATAAATGTACAGGCATCAGTTATCACTTCTATTTTTATGACCAAAACTCACCTTTATATCCAGGTGCACAATGTTGTTTTCGTGCATGTGTTGCAACCCTTCAAGCACCTGACGAATGTACTTGATTGCCTCAGCTTCATTCATGTTATACCCGTCGTCCGCAATGCGATCAAACAACTCTCCACCAGAAATACTGAAAGAGGAAGACGTTGTATGTTTTATAAGAATCGGAGCCACTAGAAGTCAGTTCGACAACATTCAATTGGCTGGACGGAGTAGCATTAGTCTCATTGCGTGAATGTTGGCGGCCAACATTGTCAAAGAGAAGTAAATTTGGACTGATTACGGAAGTATGAACAGTGCAGTCTGTAATGTCCTTGTTTTTAGAATACTAAACATTTGAAGGAGGTTTGCAAAGTAAACAAAGAAAAGGTGACTAAACAAAGTCGATCAATCACTTCAAAAGTTGCAATACGCACTAGGTGAGAAGAACGGTCCGGCACAAAATGTAAATATGAGATTTGATTATGTGCATTGCAGAGGGATGAGTAAATTGGAACTGTTAATGAGTTAACGGCTAAGAGGCTGCTTCTTCTCTTATCCTCGAAAGTGTGCATTCATTAACTAACAGAGCAACCTACAGAAAAGACAAACCCAATACGTACAATTCAAGAACCATTGCGGTCTCATCGGGCTCCTCAAAGGCCTCGTGCAGGTGTAGCAGTTTGGGATGGTTCAGTTGTTTCATTATATTGATTTCGTTACGCACAGCCTGCCGTTCCGCATCGGTCGGAGTATCCACGAACTTCGCAACGTAGATGCGTCCTGTTGCCTTCTCCTTGCAGCGGTACACTGTACCAAAGGTACCTCTGTATTTAAATAAAGGTGATGAATTGCAATGGGTCGCAGTATGTGTACAGTAGTAAAAGAATGTGTACGATGGTGACTATAAATGTCCTCCTTTATCACGCCATAAAGTTTACCTGCCCAATTCCTCCAAAATATCGTAGTAGTCATAAATGCTCCCCGAGTTGACATTAGTCGGCGCTGGGGCTCCGTTTCGCCAAATGTTCTCATCTAAAGGACAAGGGGTTGAACATGTGCATCGTCAATAATCTATTTGCGAAAATGTTGACGATAAGCGAAACCTTTAGCCTTTTGTATTGCGTATTGTCCCTCTGAGTATTTCTTTAAAATATCGCCTGTTGTCTGGTTGTTAGTAGTCCATTTTAGGGAATGTTTAACTTACAGAGACGATCATAATCGTTGACTGGAGGACCGTCGTAGTTTCCGCGTTTCCGGCCATCCCGTCCTCGCGTCCGATCGTTTTCGGAGGGTGTGATTGTCACTGGTGAGCTCGGTAAGCTGGGTTCGCTGCGGCCATGCAGATTGTCAGCATAAACGCGGAACCGATACTCCTTGCCGTTCTCAAGACCCTCACAGGAATATGTGGCAAACCTAAGAGCAAAAGGAGTGAGCGGTGTCACCGTTTGCTTGAGATTCGTCAAAAGTAAGGACACACGCATGATCCAACCACAGGCTTTATGTGACCCCTATTAGAGCATGACAATTCTTACCGCTTTGGCCTGCTTTTTGCATGTGTCTTGCCGACTTACAGACAGCTAACGATTGTGGTTTTGCACGTGGCCCCTCCAGTCAAATGGTCCATGAAGCACAAATTATTATATTCACAGGGACATATTTCAGGGTAGCCAGTAGAAATCAAGTTCTTGCTTACTCGGGAGCCTACTACCACGATCTGATTAGTTAGATTGGGATGTTAGGAAACATGGTTGTCATTAAAGCCGATGGGAATGTGATTACACTCGACGTTAAGACACATTTAGCTATTTTCGGCTATTTAATCTCCCCAAAAATTAATCACCAACTTGGAGTAAATCGCTCGGAACTAAGTTTTACGGGTCCAATCCATAGTTTGACATGAATACTTGAGCCGAAACCCATCAACTACAGCAAGATAATTGATGCCTGTTGGCGTTGATGAATAATGTGCGGTTATCTTGTTGTAGGCAATGGACTTCGGCCAAAATATTTATTTCAACCTTCGCACTGCTTTACTCCAAGTTAGGGATTAATTTCTGAGAAAATTTAAATCGCAATTTCCAAACTGGAACATCTATCAGAAACTCCTTTGGGAACGCTGGTGGGCCCTCTGATGAGCCGAACTCCTCGCAGCTGTGTCATGAAGATGCAGGATATCGGAGAAACACGTTTCTGGGCTTTTAGCTAGCACCTGTGCTGCCAGTATGGTAAACAATGGGACATACAGATTTGTTTTAAGCTTGCTTTTCCCGGACGATACTGGAACGACGAACTCCAGTTGGTCTAAAATTCAATCACCGAGGCTAACACAATAGTAATTCTCCAGACTTAAATTATTTTCAAGTTAAGATGTTCCAAAAATTAGAACCTGTTTAACTCAAACACACTTAGATCTATCATGACAGATGGGCGCCCAGCGATCAGGTTACAAGACGTGCTTGTTCCCCTGTGTCTTGGGGCTCATACTAGAACCCTCGCAGGCAGTCGCACAGCAACTAGTAGTAGATGCACACGAGAGAGTACCGACAAAAATAAGGGGGTTCGGAATGGCCATTTTTGGCTTATTAGCCGTCGTCAGTCAGTAATACCCAATCCCAAGTGTGGATCACTTGAGATTCGAACCGGGGATCTTTAGTCATGGAGTTTGACATTCTACCATTGAACCACGCGTCCGTTTTCCTGTCGGTTGTGATCGGGAATATCAATCATGGTAGATGGGCGCTCACCGATCGGCGAACGCGATTCCAATACAGCATTTTTCAAATGTTATGAACAAATTTTAAACAAACAGGTTAAATTTACACACCACAAACCGCGTTGTCAGACGTTTTCAAGCCATTTTTTCAGCTGCGAAAAAAAGGTGGGAATTCGGCTTTGTTGGATTTTTCGCGAGAGTAAAGCGAATTATTTGGGCCAGAGAGGAAAGATATGGAAAGACGTGGAGAAGACAATGTTCGAAAACTTTAAGTTTGCCCCGCATAAGTTGATTCTTTTTCCTTACATATAATGCCTTTATGTGTTCCAACAACAGAAACGCTCGTCAAGAAGGAGAATAGTCAGTGTAGTACGGGAATAAGAAGTCAATGACCTATTGAAAAGTGGAGGAAAGTCACGGAAGATATGAGATTTCTGCTCAAACTTTAAAGGATTTTACATCTACCTGCTGACGCCTGCACGAATCCACTTGTCCTCGGGACCTTCAGAGCGCTCAACGATATACTCGGAAACGTATCCAGAGTCCGGTGGCATCTTCCAGGACAACAGGGCACTTCCATCAGAGGTACCCTCAACGCGGACATCAGTTGGTGGAGGCGGGCGATCGTGAACCCGCAGATTGATTTTGGCTGAGTCCGAACCCATGGGATTCTCAAGGATTACTTCAATGTCACCCGAGTTGTTTTCGTCCACATTCTTGAGCGTGAGAATGGCGTGTCGACGTTTCATTTCCATGGACACGTTGCGACCCTCTTTCAATTCCTTCCCATTCAGCTTCCAAGTTGCCTTTGGCATTGGGTTGGCCACAAATGGAACCTTGATCTGAATGGTATCACCGCGTTCCCAATCACTCGGCTCCTGCCAGCGGGTCGGCAAGTTGATCCTCGGCTTGGCTATGGCAAAAGAAGTGTGATGACGCTCAGTCAGGCTCTGGTTTATGCTTTTATTAATAAAAGTGAGGCAGTGCAATTTAGCGCCCAAAGAGTGCTTACTTTGAACTGTGAGAGGTGCACGACTGACTTTGGTGCCACCACGATTGGACAGTCGGACGCTGTACTCATCGGTATCTTCGCCGGCACAGTCATTGATGGTGAGACTGCATACACGACCCTCACGGACCATGTCGATACGGTGGGAGGGTACGAGTTCTCGGTCCCCTTTGTACCAGGTGACGTCAAAAGGCGATGAGCAGTCTACTTCCACCTCCAGGACGGCGTCACGACCTTCGTTTACAGTGACAGCCTTCAGGGGACGCACCAGGGTCGGCACGGCGCAGGCTATGGTTGAGGCAGGGAACAGTTCGTTAAGCTAAGTGAAATCTCGAGTCTTCGGGACAATAAAAAGGAGGGAAGTCAGTCGCTTCGTCGTCAAGAAGCACAGGCGTTGCAAGTGAACGACCAACAGCATATCTGCACGACCCTTGCGCAGCGCAGATGTAGGTAGAGAGACACTTAAGTCCGGACGGTCAGAACACGCATTCTGGACATTCAAGTTGGCTTTTTGGCTGTCAGCGGCCATATTCTCATAGTTAATTGACTTAATTCTTTACTCGGGAATACCCGTAAGTTACTAGAAGCTGGCTGAGCGATATACCATAGTTAACAACTGGATATGAGTTATCCGCTACCGAAGACCGTAATCAAAAACAAGGCCCGATATAGGTGGGTAAGAATGTCGAATGGCAAAACACACTCGTTGCTCCCGGCATCAGTGACATCATTTATTTGGAGAGCTGGAAATTCGTACCGTGGCAGTACTCCTTAACTTTACTATTCCTGTCTTGACGCACGAAGTCATGTGCAAACGCCTGAAACGGGGAACTCCATAAGAACTCATACCTTATTAATTTATTAAACTTCCGTAAGTAAGCAAATGTAGTATTATGTGACAAAAGGGAGCAGATCATAGTAACTTCAACGAGTTCCTTAATCTCAAGACTCGACCTCTGACTCGTCATACGAGGACTTGAATTGTCTCCGATAGGAGCGAGGTGTTGGGTTCTTGAAAGCAGTTCAGAAGAAGAAGATGCGAGCGCTGGAACAAGAGGTTTCTTGGCCTGACGTTTCGAATTGTCACTCGAAATCATTATCGGAGACAGTCGCGGGTAAGCGTCGTGGAGGCACAAAGACTGCAGTATTTTTAGGCCGCCGTTGGCACGCCACCACATGCCGACTCTCAGTCGACCAACAAGCGCAAGAGTCTCCTGACGCCAAATTCCGCGCTGAGATTTTGCCTGAGCAGAGTGATTAGCCATAAGGGGAGGGCGTGTGCGACCGACAATGACAGCGGGTGTGGACTAACAAACAATCGTCGCATCGATTACGACACCTAACTGCCAGTTATATTAAGCATGCGGTGGCGTGCCAACTACGGCCTAAAAATACTGCAGTCTTTGTGCCTTCACCGCTCTTATCTGCGACTGTGTCTGATGATGGGCTCGAGTGACAATCCGAAACGTCAGGCCAATACACCTCTTGAGATGTTTCCTTCGGCAATCATGACCTTGAATTTCAGTTTAAATGCTGGCTTACAGCTTTTATTTGAGGAAGGTCAATGCAGAAATGCTTCACAACCTAGCAAGCGTCAGGTCATTTATATCCCATTCGAAATGGGAGATGGGGAGGAACAGCGGCTGTCTCTTACGTCCTCGTCAGGCGAATACTAAATGACGGAATTGAAAATAAATGCAACCAACACAGAATCTCAACCGATGCGGGAAACTCCTGGTGGACCTCTCGCTAAATATCGGTTCCTCAGTCAACCGCAGACTGGGCGCATCGCCTGGCTCAGACGCGACGATTAGCGTCTCAACGCAGCTGCTGGGACCACTCAAGTGTTGATGTGCGTAATTTAGCGAGACAAGTTAATTGGTCGGTAATTTGAAAAAAACGTTTAGCTCTGAAATTTCAGCGGAAAGGTGTGCAACCTATGCATAATAGACTTTCGGCTTTTTGTTCTTCTACAAAGCGGATCGTAACATTCATTTGTGCGGCTACAGCCTACCTTTGACGTTTATGAGTTGTGTTAGCATTATCCTAAAAGGGCCTAAATTACTGCAATGACCGAAAAAACTACATGTAATGAACTGATTTCTCTAGAACGAAGATGTCCAATCATTCGGAACTCAGGGTTCCCTTACTCGCCAACGTTGGACCGAGGGGATAAGTCCACGCGAGCTATGACTCTCTCCCTCTCTCTGGCCATTCATCTTAAATGCGACCAAGTTAACAAAAGGCATTGTGACCGAGCAACCTGTTGGTGTAGTCCATAGACCAAAAGCCTCTTCAGAGAAGACGTTCATGCTGATCAGAGGTCGCACTGTTGATTAAATTAGCTGGCAGATGTCATGACTCAGTCCCCCTGCAATTGCAGAGATCATATTGCAAGAAGGCTGGAGTGAAGCATAAGGCTTCCCGCATAAAAGGGTAGCCAGTTCGCTCAAGTCGTCACCCGCATCCTAGAGACTATGAAGTAGACGTTGGGGAAACGAAGATAATTGTGCGGACTGACAACACGCGGGCTCGATAGTCGTTTCAGGTCTTAATCTCCAGTAGGGGCTCCATTAGTCATCGTATTAATCCGTCCTCAACTATCGCCCGTTGCGTTCGCACTACCGGATAGTGGGATCCACTTTCCAGTCAGAGATGCCCGTGGGCAACGATCGATAAGTTATTAAAGTTACGGTTTGTTTCACCACGTTTGTGCCGTCCGAGATCTTGCAGGAGCCCAAAACTGCAAGTAGGTACAATAATGCCTTCGATGCCCTATCCGTCCATGTCTTCTAATCTTCAGTAACAGTCCGCGACTTGCACTGCCACCTCAATTCTTACATTGGTACGGCATATAGAGAAAGGGCTTGGATAGTGCATGGATGCGTCCGTAAAAGCCTTGTGAAAGGTCTATAAATTTGTATATCTTCCAAAGTTTGCCTTGTGCACTTTTTGCTTATTCTCAAAAACAGTTAATATCAGAAAGTACTCAGGATCTCGACATGAAAAGTAACTCATTACCTACAGAAGTAGACAGGCCTGCTGAAATGTTTCACAAGCTCTTATCTCCAAATACTTATGCAGCTTCCTAGTGAACGGGTACAACCATTCGTGTGCACTAACTTACATAGCGGGTCCTTGATAAGCACTGGCCTGTCCGTCTGCGAAGGTGGACTCTCTCCGGCTTCATTGACAGCAAGCACCCTAAACTCGTAGGACTTGTCCTCAATGAGGTTCGGTAGGTTGACAGACAAGGAGAGTATTGGGTTGACGTTTACACGGGTCCAGTTAGGCGCTCCGACCTCGCGTTTCTCCACAATGTATCCTTGTAGTCGGCCACCTCCGTCGCTGGCTGGTCGAGACCAAGTGAGATTAACGTAGTTGGAGCCAACTTCGGAAACTGTGAGCGGGCCCGGAGCCAATGGTTTGTCTACCGTAGATTTTTATCAAAGATGACAGATAAAGCCACTCACAGTCAGTTTCAATTAAAGCTCAATTATTCATTAAAAGAGGTCAAAGAGGGTGTGAAAGATAGGCAAAAGCACTCACCGAACGGATATTTGGCTACCACAGGAGTCGAAGTGACCAGCCAGTCGCCCTGTCCCACGTCGTTAACTGGGGCAACCCGGAAGTTATAACTGGCCAGCTCCTGCAGGCCCTGGATCTCACAGGTTGGCGTAGTACACGCGGACTGCACCGTCACCCAGTTGTCCTTTCCCACCTCCTGACGCTCGACAACGTAGTGCGTGACTTTGGAGCCGCCATCGTTGCGCGGAGGTCTCCAAGTGAGACGAGTACTGTAGGGTGTGGTGTCGGAAGCCACGAGGGGGCCTTGACAGCTGTCGGGCGGCCCAAGGATGCGGAGGCTCAGTGGCACCGAAGTCGTTCCGCTATTGTTTGAGATTTCCAATGTATATGGGCCGGCCATGCTTCGATCAACGTCTAGGGGGTGGTAAGAGTGGGACAAATGGTTAACTTGAGCAAACGGTTGGGCAACAAACTATGGCCTTAGGAGTCATTCTCTGCACTGGGTTTATTTTTCAATGCCTTTGCGAACGCTCAAATTTGAGGCCGAAGTTGGTAAGTGGCCGATGGGCGCCTGGTGGGTTCATCCGCAACTGTTAACTAATGTTGCAAATAAGCATTCTCAACAGAGGCGTGAAAACAAATTAAGACAAATTTTCACCTTTTCACATTATCATACCCTACGGACTGGGGTACATGTTCCCTGACTCACAATCTGTAAATTTCAAATGATTGTTTCCACTTTTCAAAAGGCAAAGTGGGCGCATTTATACCTTTCAGCTGCACGGACGCGATTCCATCGAGATCCATCAATTTAACATTGTTCGATTCAGGTACTTCACGACCGTCTTTTTTGAGTTTAAGAGAGATATCTCCCTTTCCGATGAACGGGACCTTGAATTTTACCAGGTCGCCCTCCTCAGCCGTCTTCTCAGGAACCTCGCCGAGGACCCTAGGGGCACCTAAAAAGAAAAATCATCGTGAATTTTAGGAGCTGTTGAGTAGCCCCACATAAAACGAACGACTGTCAGCGTGAGCACACAGTTGCTAAATGTGCTAGCGTGAAAGCGATCTTTTACTTTCTCCGCTTCAAACTGTAGGTCTGTTTGCTGATGCTTCGAAAGGAATTTCGGCAACGGTAGGATAAAGGACCCCAATTAGTTGTCAGTATACTGTGGATCATATAATACGGGGATGGTGATAGTGGGGGAGGTGGGTTTACGGATGGGACAGCACACCGGATAGTAAGCTGACTGAATTCGTGAAAAAGCAGAAGACGGTCGATGAAAGAAACGATAACTACTAATAAAATGACGAGTTTATGCAAATACTATACTAATCTGGGTATTCCATGGCGTCTCATCTTGAAAGTGTAGCTGGCTATTCGAACACCTAGACCTATCCCGTGCCAGAAAGTTCTGTTATCCCTCAATTACTGCTCAATTAATCTCCGTTTTTTGTTTCTCCGTTCTTGGTTCCAGTTGCCAGTCATGAGTATTTAATTAGATTTCGCAAGTATGTACATCAGCCCACGGTCCAAAGTCCACCGACAGGTCATTGACTTCCTTCACTCTACCGTTGCCGGAATGTCAATGACACACTATGGTCGAAGAAATAATCGATGGGATGTCTACGAAAACAGACTACTTGTATGTGTAGCTTAAATTTCACGCTGAGCCAATACGTTCTTCCTACTTTTCTGCCCATCTGGGTCTGGTTTTGTCCATGACAGTGTCTCACATAACTTCAGATGACTAATTACAGGGGCAGCTACAAACGTCCTTCTCCTGCTGTATATTTATTTAGTTATACGGTCTTCAAAGGCTTGGGTAAAAGTGGATCTGCGGGGAACCCAACTTCCCGCACGCCGATGAGTTCATTAATTTGAAAGGTAAGTGGACTGTCAGCCCTGCAGGGGGCTGCAATACAACATACTTTCAAAAACTGAAGAGGTTGTTTTAGAACACAAGACAAGCAAAACGATTAGCAGAACGAGACACTGGGGGTAAGAAACGATGCCCATCGCGCCGGGGAACAAACAGAAGCATTTACTTATGTTAGTTAACCGAACAGGCGTAGGCGAAGCGGTTAGGTGAAACGAACTCTTTCAGGATGAACTACCCAAGGTCCTGAGCCGCGGAACTTCAAGGGGAGAAGCAATTTCGTTGCTTACTTAAACATTATCGGCATCATCTCGCTGGCCTTTTGGTGCTAATGTGCGAAAGAAGGGTTCTTAGTTATCAAAACGACATTTTTATTCCTTCTTCTACAAAATTACCCACCGAACTCGCTTGACAGGTCGGTCCCAACTCACTCACTTTTATATCCTCCTTACTGCTACACTGCTTGTTTAAAGGCAGTTTCGGCTATCGGCAGCCCTTCATGCTAACCTATCGACTAGTTCATTAGAGCGACGCGTTCTGTTTTGAATAGTAGCCCGGGAGAAAACATGCATACAGGCGGACGTACCGTATACTTCAAGTGGTGCGCTGCATGACACGCGATTCACCGGTGTAGAGATTTCGCAGGTAATTTCTCCGTTATCGTGCTCATCAAGATCATCCAGGATCAGGCGCGCGAAACCGTCCTCATCTGGACCAGTCATTCGGCATCGGCTGTTGGGTTTGAGCTCTATGCCATTGCGGAACCAGCGAACTTTCGGGAGTGGGTTTCCATCCACTTGGACTTTGAATTCTGCCGTACCACCAATACTCGCCGAGACGGGCGTAACTTTCGTGATAAAGTCAGCCGCGGCTCCACCTATAAGAGGAGGAAAGTGTTTCTGTCAGCATGTATAAGATAGACAGTTGCTATTGATCTGTGCATCCAGCATGCCTTGGTTATTTTCTGGAAGTCACGGCACTTTGCTGAGTATATATCGAGATTCGAAACATACCCTTTCTGTCCTGAATCTTGGTCATTGGAGTGGGTTGGCTGGGTTCGCCTGGTCCTGCAGCATTGACTGGAATCACGCGGAATTCGAATTCCTCATCAGTTGGCAATCCACTGATGTTTGCTGAGTTTCCAACAATCAAATTAGAGGTGGCCGGTTCCCAATCAGGGCTATTGCGACGACGTTTTTCGACCTGGTAGCCCGTGATACGAGAACCTCCGTCACGGGTGGGTGTAGGCCAAGAAAGGTTGACGAAGTCCCGACCCACACTGTCAACGGACGGAACACCTGGAGCCCCTGGAGCAGCTGCAAGAGTACAACCGAAGTTTAATGGCTGCCAAGGATGATTAATGATTTTGGGGATCGTATTAACAAGTACTACTTACTGTATTTCGGTTTGCATTCAACGGGTCTTGTTGGTCTGCTAGGCTCGCCGACTCCCGCATCGTTCTTGGCAGCCACTCGGAATATGTAACGTTTGCCTTTCTCCAGATTCGGTACTAAAGTCGAATGTGATTGCGGAAAATAATTCAATGAAAGAAGATAGTGGGTATTCAATTATAATATCAGGTAGAGATGCTAAATATACCGTTCGCTGTAGTTCCCTTGATGGGTCCAGTTGGTGCTCTGACCCACTCATCGTCCTCTGGGCTCTTGTATTCAACAACGTAACCGGTAGGTTTCTTCTTCCCTATTCCGCTGGGTTTGACCCACTCCAATGTCACGCTGTCCGAATCAACGTCCGCGACTTCGAGGCCAGAGGGCGCATCGGGAGTTACTAGAGAACGTAAGGTTGGCTTAGTAAATATTATCTTCAAGCTACAACATATGTAATGCGAGAGGACAACCAAGAGACGGGTGTTTTTATCCGCCCCCCGTGAACGAACAAATGGTCATTATCACTAATTGCCTTTCTTCCTACTTAGTGTTGGTGTTTACGGTCATTATAAACACTAATCAGGGAGCCCACAATCACAGTTTGCATACGGCAAGCGATCGCTTCCGCTCACTGTTAATGTGTAAAATCGACAGGACAACGAGCCAGTGGCTCAATGGTCAGGGATTCGGGCGTCTAACCAACAAGTTGAAGGATCGAGCCCCAGGACTTGCACACTTCAGGGTTGGGTATGGGGACTGACAAAGACCATTCCAACCTCTCTTGTCCCTGTCCGTAATATTACTCTGCCTATACTACGCGCCGTTATGCGGCTGCCGGTGGGGTTCGGGAGAGATAGAGAGCTCCAAAGCGCAACGGAACAAGTGAGTTCCGTAACGTGATCGGTGAGCGCCTCTCTACCATCAGGAATATTGGGTGCTTATCACGATTCATAGAAACGATGCAGTTGCCTACCGAACCAAAAAACATACAAGAGGGAAAATTTAGAGTCATTTGTGGATCAGCATCGACATACGGCTAAACAAACAAAGTTTGAAATAGGTATAACCTGTTTCTCGTAGTGAGTTCAATAATGCGAAGTAGCCAACCCAAATATGCCTATCTGGTAGACTTGAGTCGTAAACTGCAACGACAGATGTTGTGGGCTCGTCAGCAGAATGACAGCGCCGCATTGAAAAGCCTTTTTCAGATAAAGCACAGCAGACGGGTTGCAAGTAAAGATTAGTACTGACTCGGTCTTCGCAAATTATAGGTTAGTTGAATGGCAGTTCCACCGTCCGTTTCGCATAATAAACTGCAAATATGAATCTATTCGTCTCAGTAGAACGTGCTTATCTGACCTGCTTCGTCCTCGGCGGTGATGGCCCGAGAAGCCTCCAGGGGCTCTCCGACACCGTACTCATTAGCGGCCCGCACACGGAACTTGTACTTTTTGCCTTCTTCTAGAGAAGTGACTTCGTACTCCGGCTGGCGGACGAATCTGCTGAGAGGGGTCCATTCGCCAGTAGTAGGGTCTTGTTTTTCCACAACGTAATTAGTTATGGGAGCACCACCGTTGTTCTGCGCGAAGGTAAAAACATTCGTGAGTTTCGGTACTGATAGATCCAGTTCGTTTACCGTCGGGCAATCTACTGAACTTACGGTGGGTGGCTTCCATGCAAGTTTGCAGGAGTTTGCGGTTACGTTGCTCACATCCAACGGACCTTCAGGAGCGTCCGGAGGGCATAAGACGTTTATTTTGATTGGCAGATGATCATCACCCTTGTCATTTTTCAGTTTTACATCGTAAATGCCGCTGTCTGACTTTTCGGCGGCCGGAGCCGTAATGACGACCTCATCCGGTGTAATTTCAACTTTCAGGTGTTGGTTCGGTATGATTACTTGTTTCCCATCCTATAAAACCGATGAGTTGCATAAATGACATCAGAAATACAAAGCGACCACAGTATAGGGGCATAAAATAATTGTAATTTTTAAAATCCTTAAATTCAAGGGCAATCATAATCAGTGTAAACGGTCGTGTTCTGCGTGAATTTCAGATGCATCCAATAACATTTTAAAATCCTGGTACCGGCACTCATTGGCAAAGATGCTTAGCCAGGCACTTGGGGGTGGGGTGCTTTACATGTTATTTTCAGCCAAGACAGTTCCAAAAAGATAGGCTAAGCCCGTAAAAGTCCGAGTTTGCGTGGTGTTAAAAACCACAATGCTTCGAGGACACTGTACGTCGATGGCAAATCCAACGAAGATTCTCTTTTATCGACTCACTTTTCGATGACATAGGCGTTCTGGGATCTAAAAAGAAGCCTCGACCGCTGCAGTTGACATTTTAAAGAACAGACATTCAGGTTCGCACCTGAGCCCAGCACCAGTAACTGCAGATGCACAGGAGTGCTCTATCTGTGGTAGGCAACTGTTAAGTAACCACATGCGTAGTAAAAATGCCAGTTTCCGCATTCTTCGTAGATATCCATGTTTAGTCACCCGCATCGGAGACCTTAGGTGTCGTGGTGCCGCAACCGGTGTTGATGACGTGCCCGATCCTCACTCGGATACTTCGTCCATTAGCATTGCACTAGAAGCAAAACTCCCCTGCACACTCCCCGCGTGGCCAAGAACCCCTATCCAACGAAAGGCTTAACATTGAATTGGTAAAAATTTCGACAATATCCTATTTCGTAGTCGTACCTTTAGGTGTTAGGGTTAGGGGTTAGGAGTTAGGATTAGCGTTAGGGGTTCGGATTAGGGGATTAAGCTTAGGGGTTGGGGTTAGGGGTTAGGATCAGGGGCTAGGGGTTGGGAGTTGAGGTTGGGGTTAGGGGTTAGGGATTAAGGTTAGGGGTCAGGGGTTAGGCCGTGGGCTTGTCTACTGCAGGTAGGGTTACGAAATAAAATCCGACTAAAATTTCAACTGGAACTAGATGTGGACCAATTAAACATGGCTTAAACAAGTGGCGACTGCCTTTATGCCATGTATCTTCACTGCTACTGCATGCTAGCCCACCAGAGTCCAGTAGTCTACCACTTCCTTCAATTTCGTGGCTTTGCTTGCAAATGCATCGGATCCGGCAAACGACTCCAGACGTTGACGAGGTTTGGTTCTACAGCCTCACCTGAGTGATACTACATGCTTAGCTTACTAAAACAATATTAGTTAACATGCCTAACTCAGCCGCTAGCTGGGTTAGGAAGGGGAGGAGAGCGCAAGCAGAGCTCGAGGCAGGCGCAAGGAAGTAAGTGAAGGTGGCGTGCACACACTCGCCCTTCGACACGGCCGCTCGCTGGATTGAGAGGATGAGGACGCAATCACATATGGA
>CACRXP010000250.1:584275-597336 GCA_902702965.1 Spirometra erinaceieuropaei | reverse complement strand
CCTACATTTCTTGCATGCATGTTGGTTACGGTGAAAGCTAACTGCCTGAGAAAATTAAAATAGTTGTTTCAACAGAGTTTCCCATGGACACTAAAGTTACTTTGCGGTTTAATGCGATCGAGAGAGGCCTGCATATGCAGAGTCATTCAGAAAAGTGGATATACATCTGCATAAGCACTAGTTACTAAATATTAGAGGGTTGGATATGTTTGGGTCATATCTAAAGTACCAGCGGCCTGTTAAGCCAGATACAAAAAATCCTACTCGCCAATATCAACGCTCCGAAGGACGTTGCTATGTCCAGACTGTGCATGAGAGAAAAGGGAGGCACATCACAGGAACAATCTGTTTAATCCGCCAACTTTAGTAACGAGAGGTCAAAAGTGGCGAGCCTCGCCTTATTTATTGGACCCCTAACAGTTCTATAATATTCCGACCTCTGTCATGCTGGTTGTGGATTCACTACATCTTGCGCTAACGACTCTCGAGGAAAAGTCTCGAATGTCCGGCCGATCACTGATTGGGCCGCATGGGTGAGCAAAGGCCCCACGTTTGCTCTATGATACAACACATGCTAACTGGATTGCTGAATTCACGCGTGCATTTCGCGGCCAGCTTGGTCTGCTGTGTTGTGCTTTCCCTTCGCCTTAGTTGGACCTCCATCCCATCTCCGTCCTTTATAACAGTTTGATTTTCCTGTGCCACGTTTAAATAGTCTTTAATCCGCTAAACCTCAATTTCATGCTCTACATGATGTCAGTGCATGGTACTTTGTTTGCAAAACTTTGAATATGGTGGATGTTGGGAGCCGTATCTTAGCTGGTAATTTAAAAATGCGGTTTGAGTCTTGGATTATTGAAGCGTGTGCGGATGATTTTAGATAGCCCTGATTAAAAAAGTCCCGAATTGGTTAAGTTCAAGGCGTAAGAACTGTTTAACTGTGATATGGGTCTGAGGAAAAACGTAGTCATGTGAATTCACTTGACCTTGGCTCGCTTCGTCTGAGTAAATCGAACGTCTACACTCGATGATATAATAAACTCGATCGATCGGGCTATGTGTGCCATCCTTAGTTCTGGCTCTTTTGTTGAGATCCGCGACATGAACTGCACTCAAGTTTTCACATCAGGCAAACAACCCCACATCACCATCGGTGAGTGTTTTTCAAGTACGGCTCACATCCCGATCGCCGCCCTACGACGTTACGAACGAATTTTCCCACTTAGTGACGCTTGATACATAGTAAAGCCCCTGCCGTTAAGAACGGCTACCCAGCGGTCTGGTCGATAGAGTATGACAGGCGACAAATGAGCAAAAGGCAATTTCGCGATCACTTTAGTTCACACAAGACGTCCTTAAGATTCCTTCCTGTGCTGCCATCGTCCTTACGGCAACCCCTTCCTCTTGAGATCGCCTACGCCATCCGAACACATTCATTCTCCTATGAGCTGTGGCCACGAGACCGACAGCTAGAATTCCAAACTGGTATATGGATTATTCTGTGACATGTAACTTGAGACTTGATGCGCATGGTAGGCTCCCACTAGATTATTTTGCCATGGACTGTTCGTAACGTCAAACTTAATCGCATCCCTTAATGTCAAAACATGAGACATGAACTGACGGATATACGAGTGAAACGAGGAAGTAAAAGAACCGTCAGACTGACCAATCTTGACAGAGGTTTAATTATTTCCCCCCGACGAGGTGATGAATCAAAAACCACGCAACTAAAAAAAGCCCGCCAAACAGCCCCCCAAAACGCCAAGGGAGCAAGAAAAGAGGAAAATCGATCCGCATGGGGCCGACCAGCGCAGAATGCCACTTCACATTTTTTTATGTAGCCCCGCCTGAAGTAAACAAACCTTAGCACCTGTAATACAGAATCGGTGGTAACTGGGGTTTTTACGCATGGGGCCGGGGAACGCATAGGCGACGGGAGCAAGTAGTATTATGCAAAAGAAAAGCTACTTGGAATATGCGGTTATACTTTGAGTGGTTGAGAAATAGTCGCCCTAACCTTGACTCTAATCCCTAACTCCAACCCCTAACCCTAACCCCTTATCCTAACTCCGAACTCTAACCCCGACCCCAACAAAACTGTGTCCATCAGATGGGACTACATAACCACATCTTACTATATTTTTACGCCTTGACACTGGTGAGCCGACCAAGCTCTCTCCGATGTCATCACTCCAACAAACTTCTTCCGGTGAGCCGATCTTATCTCTCAAATCACCAACCCGGATCTCTCAAATTTGCCTATCTGATGGATATACGTTCGAGTAAGAGTCAGAAAGGACGCTTGACATAGTATTTGTTCTATCATGTTACAGGGCGTAAATGCAGCCAGATCAGCCGTTCAAAGGACCTATGACTCTACCTTGTGTGGGACTTTCGTCATCCACCTTTACTGTCAACCCTTGGTTACTTCCACTAGGTTTGTCAGATACTATCACATATTCTTAACGGCCAGACAGCTTTTCAAATATAGGTTTGCGACTAGTTGAAAGTAACTTCGGTATTCGGTAGCATGCACATGGCCTTGGGCGGTTAGGATAGGCTTCGGGGCTCACCTCGATTTTCTCACCGTTGTGGTACCATGTGACGGGGGCACGAGGATCAGAAACTGAACACTCGAGGGTAAGGTCCTTGCCGCGAACGACTTCAGCAGTCTTTGGCAGCTTCTGGTTGAAGTAATACGCGTACTTCTTCTCCTCTACCGTCAACGTACAAGTTGTGCTGATTTCGTTGCATTTACAGGAGTACTTGGCTGCATCTTCCATAGCCAGCGTTTTTATCTCCAACGCGTATTCCTGGCCCTCTCTGTAATGGCAAGGACATGATTATTGGGCGCTGTCGGATCGTACTATTTAGAGTATGCGACTCCTTCGAAACGAAGACAAGTGTTACAGAATGCGTTTACTAGTTGTAGTTCTACGATTTCTAACTTTTGGAGCCTGGTCGTTGCACTTTGGCCTAGAAGGCTGTCCACATTTGCAATTTAAATTATAAAATCCAAGAAATCAACGTCGGCAAATGCACTTTTCCGACCATTCATCCACAGGTCGGATAGTGGAAGTGAAAAGAAACTATTGGCAAGGGATGGAGCAGAGGGTTGAGAATCTATGGACAAGTCAAACAAAGGGAGGAATCCGGAGATAGTTATGAGGTCGGAGGAAGGAGGCCCAGCCAGTGAGCGTCGAATAGGGGTTCCGCTATTAAGCGCACCTACCCAGCTGAAACAATGAGGTTGCATTCAGAGTTGCGAAAATTCCCATTGAAGAACTCCAACAAACAACTTGGCGAGCATACGTAAGCTTTCGACAAATTCTCTTCAGGCCTGTACATTTATGTTGCTATTCGTACAGGCCCCACAGTTACCATGGTCCGAAGCCACCATGCCAGCCACCCGCCTATAATTAGCCGTCCAAGTGTCCACCATTCCCTTCCCCCCGACGCTGACGTTCATTTTGTTTTTCACCTCACCCACCCAACCCCTCTCCCAAACCCCAGCTATAGAAAAACTTCTACTTGCCCGCATATTCTAATTGACCGTTTCGATGACAATATAAATGTACACGCCTAAAGAGAATTTATCGACAGCTTACGTATGCTCGCCAAATTGTCTTTTGAGATTGGATTCCACAGGCACTCCCTTCTTATCCTCGAGAGTAGGGATAGGCTGCCCTTTCAGACCTCTTCCATGTGCGTCTACACCTTCACTAATTCCCCTGTAGGTTATATTGTTCGAACGACCAATAAGGACGTGATAAAGTCCACCTCCAGCGCAATCATGGCTCACCTATTTGGCAGCGGCTACCGTCAGCTAGGCCGCTGCAGTCATTTACTGGTTGTTGGTGCGACACTAAATTCCTGTAGTCAGATTCCCGTGACCGCAGAGCCCATGACTATACGGCTAGCCAGTCCGGTCCTGTGCCCATAGAAGGCTTTTACTCATCTCTTTGGATTACGTTGGTTCAAGCCGGACCTCACACAGTCTCAACAGCATTCTACGGTGTGGCGTTACAGCAACAACACGCGTCACACTAAAACCCTTCTTGCTCTCCCTAAGGATCCTACTTCTTCCCCCTTATTTGGCATGTTCAGACAACCCTCACCCTATCCCTTGATTTTCACTTTTTACTGCCGCCCTTCTGTTGACTGCATCATTATACAGGCCCTTTTCTGGCTAATGGGAAACGCACATTTGCTAACCTTCGCTTCAGGAATGTTTATAAAGGTACCATCGCAGAATGAAAAGAAGTAAAGGAAGTCTAAGAAGTCAGGTGCGGCAAACGTACGCTTTAGATTATTCATCATCAGGCCTATACAGTAATATAAGGGTAGAACAGCAAAAGTTGAACATCCAATAATAGTCAAGAGGGGGGAGTGGGCTGAAGGCGTTCAGAGCTCAGTGGTCAGATTCGAGTTCTGTCTGGGACTTAGGAGGGGGGATGGTGTCTGGCGATTAGCTGTCCGTGTTTCGGCGCTATAGCGCTGCGTGGCGGCTATGAACACATATGCTGGGTTTATCTTTACCCAGGAGAACCTTTGTGCTTGTACAAACGCTTTATGCGGGCACAAGGATGTGTTGGCCAACCGTATGGCCACTGCCTCTGTCGTCGCAAGTATTCGCTGATGCAGGAACTTGGAGTGTCTCGTCGACACTTTATAGATCAAGCATTCAGATTCATCTGTTAGGTGTCGACGAGACACCCGAAGTTCCTGCGTCAGAGGATACTTGCGACGGCAGGGCAATGGCAACACGGTTAGCCAACCCAGCCTTGTGCTCGCATAAAGCTTTTATACAAGCACAAAGGTTCCCCTGGGTAAAGATAAACCCAGCATATATGTTCATAGCCGCCACGCCGCGTTATAGCGCCGAAACACGGACAACTAGTCGCCAGACGCCTTCCCCTCCCCCTCCCTAAACCCCAGACAGAACTCGAATCTGACCACTGAGCTCTAAACGCCCTTCAACCCTCTCCCCTCTCTTGAATATTATTGGATGTTCAATTTTTGCTATTTTACCCTTTCATTACTGTATAGGCCTGATGCTGAATAATCGAAAGCGTACGCTTACCGGACGTTTGCTGGATGTCTACATGGGTATCAGCGCTGAACTTAAAGGAAGTTTGTTAATCAAACTGGACACGTACTGGAGGAAGTTGTACTTGGGACCCTGGAAGATCTCCAGTTTGTTTTTGTACCACCGAAAACGAGCGTTAGCCTTGCAGAAGGTACATTTGAGGACTACCTTTGGTTGACCTTCCTTGACCTTCATGTCCTTAAGTTCTTCCACAAACTTTTCTTTCTCCTAGACAACAAACACAAAATAGTAGGATCAGATACTTTTAATCCTGAGGGAGTTAAGACATGAAATTACTAAAAACGACAATGAGATGTCTGACCGCAAGGAGCTCTTCAGAATTCCTGAAGTTATTTGGTGACATTTGAAAGGAACAGGATTTGTTAGGAACGAATCTGACTTTGATATGAACTTAAAGATGTAGAGTAGAGAAAAAATCCAATTGGTAAGGTCGGAAATCTAGTTCTCCGAACTTTCTCGTTCAGACAGGATTCTATCCTCAGAGACCTAGGGTAACTGCAATAAATTTGTAGTAGTTAGGACCAATTGGAGGCCGGTGCCATATTAGGAAGGCGTTCCAACAAGCCACATCGCTTGCTAATGAGAAAAAAGTACTGTATATACTGCTCATTTTTTGCAGTTCCCGTGCCTGTTAACGCAATCTCGCACAAGTCCGGATGTCCTATCAATTGAAGTTTCAACCTGGTAATCAGAATACCTACCTTCTGTTCGTTTATTCGGACATTTTAGTTTACAAAACTAGCAGAACTAAGGCATCCTACGTATATATTAACGTTCCAGCACATGTATTTTTGGTAGAGCACTCAACGTACCACTTTAGGCGTCTCCCGATGCTTTAGCATGGGGAAACCGGGGATCGCCTCCGCTAGTGATGTTCTTCGACTACTTGATGAATCTCGCCTAGCCTGCAGTTGTTCCTCCAGGGCTTTTGGGTCCAAAAAGTGGCCAGACTTGCTCTGCCGACCCTAGAATGGAAGTGCAAGCGGAAGACTTGGTAAGTGGCAGTCTGGTGAAGTAAGAAACTCATATCATGCTGAGAACAGTTTTTCGCAGAAAGAAAGGAGTGTGATTGTCATTGTAACCATACCTCATCATCACGTTTCTGGGCTGAGGCACGTCGACTGCCCCAGTTAGGAGATGCAACCTGGAGTTCAGGAACCTCGTCATTCTCCTCAGATCTACAAGCGACGGCAAATATTGTAAGGATAAACGAACTGATAGAGGGCATAACATTGCCTTGAGTAACCTGCACAAAAGGCAGCACTAGTTTTTCTTCGAAATTCGTCTCGTGTAGCAAAAAATATAATCTATTTCGCGATTGTTTTTTGAGAGAACTGAAAGTTCATGAAGATACTGCCGAACCTATTTGGCTCAGACATTTGCACACTGTTAGGTCTTGTGTTTTAGACCGAAACCATTTATGACACCTTATCTGAACTTTTGAACTCTGAACTTGCGAACATCACGGGGAGTTACACCGAAAGGGACTCAATGACGCCCAGAAATTGATGGATGAAGAAATGTCTGTGACAACGCGCGCTACCTCGAGTGAGAAGGAACAAATTCTGAAAACGGACGGATGCACAATGGCACTGAGTCATTTTTGGATCTTATCGGTAAAAAATCGAAGGACTTGGGACAGATGTCACTCTCCGATATAGATTTTATACTCTGCCGGGCGCTAATAATACATGTCCGTATTCTTAACGCCCGGTGGAGTATAAAATTTATATCGGAGAGTGACATCTGTCCGAAGTGTTAATGATGCGATTCCTTTCGACATCAGTTCCGAAAAGATATTGTTTAGTTTCTTTGGTTGGGTTATGGTAGTTTAAGCTACATAAGTTCGGGAAGCATAAGAACGGAGTCGTAGTACTACTCATTGCGCGAACGAGGAATTCAGGTAGACTGTTTAGCATTTATTTGTCATTTTTCTCGACACCTAGAAAAGGCACTACAGAGAGGAATGCAATACGAGGGCCTCCTCATGGGCATAGGAAAGTAAGAACATCCAAAACGGAGGGGCTGTGATTCACACACTAGTTAGTCCTTCCGTCATTTAGTTTGCCACAACGAGAACATCTCCGGAAGGACGCCAGCACCTAATGATGTCGTTTTGCGCGCAAGGTGCACTTTGTCAGGGGGACGTAGACACAAGTTCAGACAAGCGCACCAATTGCTGTATGCTCATCCATACGAGAGAACCTGTAAGTTTCTCATAGGTCCAAAAGCGTGTCACGCAGATGCCAATCAGTAGCTAGTTTGTGCCTAGAGAACGCTTCCCCAGGGTTCAGTCGGTTGATTTACCAACGTGTCCTGTAGGCCTCGCATGCCCAGTCATACGGTGATTTGACCGTCGTGCTTGACCTTGACGGTGACGACCTGTGCTTGAGTTTGTATTATAGGTCAGGAGATGTGTGCACCATCGGCCTCATCTTGCTTTCACCAATCTGTTACAACGATGTGGCTGAGGATGAGGATGAGTGTGGCGGTCGAGCAGGCACTATTCCCCTCTTTATAGGTACCAGATGTGGGTTGGTTCCACTGTCGCTGTGGTTTAGACCTTAGCCGCGTAGCTTGTGAGACGTTTAACGTCCCAGAACCCCCCATTTTGCCGACAACTCTAGCATACGATGGTTTAACTATCACGTGCAGTGAGGATTACCGTTGTCCCGGCTAGGGCACAGTGAGGGCTTACTGGTGAGATCGCTCATAGTGCAGCTTTCGTTTCATCTGCCTCATTTCATTTTTTTCACACCCACCATGCTCCGAGGGCAAAATCAAAAATGATGTGTGCGTGGTGGATGACAAAGCTTAGCAATCCGTCTGCGCGTGCCGCACACCACCTGATCCCTAAGTCTAGATACACGGGACTTTAAATGAGCTTATCGGATCTCAAAAACATGAAATGTGTTATAGAGGCCATGCTAAGATGCAGGCATTGTGTCCTAACCCTCGTCTCAAAGCACGATAGAGTTTTCTTATCAGTTTTCAACCCTCTAACTGCCAATTACTAGCGAGTCACGATAGCTGTAAAGCGTGTTCGCTTGTTAATATCAAGGAAATAAACGCTTGATCAGATCTGGATGGGCCTTAGTCTCTATATATACAGTACATCTGCTAACTCATGAAATGTCAACCATAATTTCGAAATGCGTTCTCGTTTCGAAAGGATAAGATAAGTAGTGTTGTAAAACTAATCATGATGCAGCATAAAGCTATAATGATCCCGTTACCTCAGGGTGTCGGCTTTCGAAAGAACTTATTTTCGGCTGCATGCAAGATCTATACTCTGCAAAAAGTGACTACTTAAGTAGTATGCAATTTTATAATTGATTTTCGATGACCTTGAAAATTCAATTATATTTCATGGAAAACATGCATAAAAATACTCATCCTTTAACTGATTCGGTAGAAAATCAAGTCTTCTTCCAATTTCATACTCAGAAGAAGAGTATAATTCAGTTTTAAAAAACTTTTCTGATTTCCGAATAATTTTGAACCCGACCTGCTGTTACACTTGTATTCAGGGTTTCAAAACTACAAGCCATATATTTTCCGTGTACGGAAACCCATGCATTTCTCTACGGCGTTAAGAGGAGACCATATGAGGTTCATAAAATTAGGCAGTGAACGTGAGCAATATTGTTAACTTTACAAGCAACATTCGTAAATGCAGATACATGACGTTTCATGAACGGCCATTTAACGGTATTAAAGAATCTCAAAATTAGAAACGTTTTTTAAAACCGAATTATACTCTTTTTTGAGTATTAAATTGGAAGAAGACGTGATTTCTACCGAATGAGTAAAAGAATGAGTATTTTTATGCATGTTTTCCATGAAATATAATTGAATTCTCAAGGGCATCGAAAATCAATGAGAAAATTGCATGCTACTTAAGTAGTCATTTTTTGCAGAGTATAGATCTTGCATGCAGCCGAAAATAAGTTCTTTCGAAAGCCGACACCCTGAGGTAACTGGATCATTATAGATTTATGCTGCATCATTATTAGTTTTACAACACTACTTAATTTATCTTTTCGAAACGAGAACGCATTTCGAAATTTTGGTTGACATTTCATGAGTTAGCACATCTACTGTATATATATATATATGTTCCGTATGAACGATCTGTGAGCGCCCCCTAACATTGTATATTCCCGATCGAAAACTGACAAGGCAACGGGCTCGTGGCCCGGTGAGTAGAGGCGTTGACTTCTAAACCAACAGGTCGCGAGTTCGGGGATCGGGTGTTCCACACTTCGGGCTTGGGTATGGCTGGCTGACGACGGCTAATAAGCCAGAAATGGCCATTCCAGTCTCCCTTGTCTTTGTCGGTAATGCTATTCTGCCTATATATATATATCCCCTCACGCGTGTCCCTGTGACCTCTGCGAGTCAAACAGACTTGTGAAGAAACTGGGCGCGCTGGCTGACTTGACGTAGAGTCGTCGTCTTATGCGTACAGATGCGAACATTTTAGCGCACACGCACCTGCGCACACACCCAAGACTTCGGGCGGCTGATGATGAGGTGAAGTATGATAATAACCAGCGCGCACCAGGGGTATGCTATGCGTGTAAAAATCTCTTCCACCTTCTGCGCACAATGTGTGTATCTAGGGAGGGAAGCTAGAACTCTGAACAAACCATGGAAGGTCGCGACGTCGTGTGTGCGCATTCTGGTGCTAGATTGCATAAACATAAGCACTTCCTCCATTGCCGCGTCGCTCAGCGCATATTCCTCAGTAAGGCACGGTGGGTTTAACGGTACTGCAGATTTCACTGCCGCTTCAGGCCTTATCAGTGAAAAAGCCATGCGAGGTCTTCAGGGTTAGACGCGCGGATCCATCTAGTTGTCTGCGGCAACGGCGATGGCGAATGAAGGTTTAATGTAAACACGCTGTTTGCCCACCGACTAACCACAGCAAACCCCAGCGAGGTCATCAGTAGTGACATTAAAGTAAAATAATATAATGCCTTGCCCACTGGATCTGTGGATCTTAAAGACGGCCTTAAGTTAGGAGCATTCTCCAAAGCCGAAGCTTGCCTTCAGTTTAAAACAAATGGAACTCGTTAAACATCTCTAGAGAAGAGGATTTGTGCATTTACTCTGAAATACATGAATTTGAGGGTGGGGGTTCACAACCTTTTCAAGAAAAACCAACTGACCCGCAAGTGAAGGGCTCTGTCAGCGGGTAAATAGAAGGAGGGCTGTAGTTACGTAATGATTCTTCCTCGGCTGTTCTGCACGTTTTTAAATTGGCTTGAGAACTATGGTAACGGAGGCTCGACAACCAGTTTTTTATCGTGGACTTTCACTTCCTGATTAGCGACTCGTAAATCCGCCAGTTATGATTTATGATCTGCAGTTTATGAACCAAACGTAAGTCAAATTTTCAACTGTGTTTATATTTGATCGGCAAAGATGACAAACACTGCTTGTTTGCGGCCAGTAGTACAGAAATCCAGAGGAATACAGGCAGACACGTACAGTCATGCGTGTCGGTCTTCCAGAGACTGAAAATGATCCGATTCCAGTTCCTAAGTATCTGCTAGGCAGTCCATAAGTGTGAAATATTAATGAAACTGCTTAATATGCATACCAGGCGCTGTGCACAATGCTGGAATCAACTCAGACAGGGTCAATAAGGCCGGTGAGCAAGCAGAGCCGAGAGCCGACGCTCACGGAAAAGAAAGCGGGTGGGGGCCAGAAGCCAGGTGACCAAAGTCTCATTGATGCGTCCGCGAGGATGAAAGTTACTCACACGACTAGGAACGACTGATCATTCCGTCGACTGACGTGAGGGAGGCTAGCAGGTACGCTGATTTGACCACAGTTTCGTCGGCCCCCAAAGGGGACAAAGATCACGCACACCCTCTAGCGGTCAACGAACGAGTGGGCCAAATTTCGTACGTCGGGTACGAAACAGGCAGCAAGATTGAATAACTCAAGACCAGCAGGAGCAGCAACCGCGGTGCACTGATGACTTTTGCGAAACGTCAGTATGAATACAATCTGCTCCATGGACTCGCCCTCTACTCTTTTTCCTTTTATTCGGGAGATGATAAGCGCGATTTGATATCTGGACTCTGAATTTTTGCGCATGTTGACATATATTTACGCTTGTATAAGGATGCAAGAAAGAGTGCCGAGAAGGACGATTACTCAGACCGGCATCCCTGGCTCATAAGCCCGTTAACCATATCTGTGAAGGATCAATATTGCGCTTCAAGTGCAATTAAAGGAGCATGTCTCTAACTTGATCGGTAAATGCACTTCCTATATGTGCATTTATATATTCAGTCATTACCAGCTGGGACCAGAAACCTAAACCTGCGCTCGCACACGGCGCAGAAGGTCGACAGAAAGGATCGAGCAGACGGGTCATAACTTCATCGAACCGAGGTTCATTAGTGCTTCACTATCCCTCGGTATCTATCGCTGTTGATCGGGTATTTGCTGGTCAGGGTCATGATCGGCTGAATGAGGGCAAAATAAGTCCGAAACAGTACTGTATAGATCTAGCCGCATTCTCTATCGTCCCTCCTCGCTGCTATTGTGACTTGGCCAACTTCGGCCGGGAAATTGGTTGCCTGTTCGTGACTTTTGCCACCCACACGGAGTTTCTTCTCCTCGTGAAGCCAATAGATCGGTGTGCGCCTATTCCTGATTGGATAAATGCCCGATCTGCAGCGACAGATAATGACAGGTGGCGAGGCACTGATGAAATTCGGTCCGCTGCAGTGCTTATGGCCCATCCAGTTGACCCCAGTTTTGGACCATCTGGGCCAAGTGTGTCTGTACGCATGTTTGTGTTTCTGGTCTCAGCTGCTAGTCAGGATTATGATTGGTTAAATGAAGGCAAAATAAGCCCGAATGAGTACTGTATCAATCTATCTACCTTCCTGTCGTCTCCCCTCTGCTATCATATATATGTAAACAATGGTAGAGGGGCGCTCGCTGATCGTATTACGAGACTCACCTGTTCCTTTGTGCCTAGAGGCTCTCTCTCGAGCCTTTCCAGCAGCAGCAGCAGCAGCACAGGGATGTCTAAGACAGGCAGAATGGCATTACGGAAAAAGACATGGGGACTTGAATAGCCACCTCTGGCTTATTAGCCCACGTCAGCCAGCCACACCCAGCTCCGGGCTGTGCAACCGCTTTTAACATGCTCGATCACAACCGTCAGGTCAATGAAATCGTGATTCAGTTGTTAGAGCGCTGGACTTCTAACCAAAAGGTCAAGGGATCGAACCCCACGGGTTGCACACCTCGTGGCTGGGTATTACTGGCTAAAAGCGGTCAATAAGCCAGAAATGTTCATTTCAACCCCTCTCGTCCTTTTCTGAAGCGTTTTTCTGCATATATATACATATATTTCGAGTCGGAAAGGTTGTACTTCAATCCCTTGGACAGCACAGGTAGGCTCTTGACCCTCACTTGCTGTGGTTGGAATCGTGCTTCGTCCCACTGTGTTCACCCGCCACCTGAACTGCCGGTGATAACGAGCGTTTTGCCAGAGGACACATATCTTAACGAACTTCATGTGTGTATATATATAATATAGTCCGAGTTGTTATTATGAAAGGGGAGCGTTTGAAAAGGTTCGTCTGCATGCTTGAAATTTTAAGTCAGTGACGCCAACTCGCCAAACCTTTTGGCCAGGCCTGATCTATCAATATTTGAATGCAAAATCTTTTTCTAAATCTCCGGGGTTTAGTTAAATGAGTAAAATGCCATGCCAATAAAGCTTACTTCTTCTCAACATTGAGGTTAAAAGTGGCCGTGTCGCAGACCTTGCCTCCGGAGAGGAGCTGAACTGTGTACATAGCTTGGTCCTCAGCCTTTACTGAGCGAAGCGTCATGGAAACAGTCTTGCCAAAAGTGTCCACGCGAACCACAGCCCTGGCGTCTGTGGTGACGTCAAGGCCACGTTTCAGGA
>CACRXP010000250.1:546391-566754 GCA_902702965.1 Spirometra erinaceieuropaei | reverse complement strand
TGGCTCGCCTGCTGCAGGAAGCATGGCAGTCAACCGAGGACTCGATTAATCGACATATCGATCTGCCAATCGCCTATCAAGCACTGCGAGAGCAAATCAGCAGCGCAGCTAGAGGTCACCCCCGGCAGAGGTGAGCTAAATAAACGATGAGTTGTACAATTTTTCATTCCTTGACGATGGGCTCGCGTGAGAGTTCGAAACGTCGGATAAATAAACCATTGGTCCCAGCGATCGCCTTCCCATCTTCTTCTATTCAATTACCTGGGCCGCGCGTGTTCTCTATCATTCGGAATATATATATATATATATATATATAAAAGGAGAAGGCTCGTCGGAAAATCGAGGTATACTCGTGAATTTTCAAGTCGGTTACACCAACCCGTCGTCAGACGAAAATGAAAAGTGTGAGGGAGATAATCCTACTGGGGAGTCAGGGCGACATCGAGGTTACATCGACAAGACAGGAGTTTATGTGTGGGGGTGAAGAACGTGTTTGGATAGGTGGCGGACGGTAGGGGTGGTGTTGGGGTTTCACACATGGTTCACTCTGTGGGGGAGGTGCTGAATCCATGATATTCTACATGGCCGAACATGGATTAGCAGTTGGTGGCTTATGGTGGGCGCAAGCCGGCGAACCGTGAACGTAAGCCTTCGTATTGAGCGTCCAAGTCGACACGGCGGTTGATGCTATTGCTATTAGAGTGCCAAGCTTCTAGAAACTCTCGCGCTTGTTTGGTGTTGGCACTAGCGATCACTTCGGTCCCCTCCCAGTTGAAGCGGTGATCACACTCAAGGGAGTGCGCAAACACGAGAGACAAGGGGTCCCGTCGGCGGATGGCCAATTTATGTTCGTTAATGCGGGTCCCAAGTCGTCGGCCGGTATGCCCAACATAAACGCTAGAGCAGTTTGAACATGGAATGCGGTAAATGACATTTGTTTGCTGCTCCTTCGGTATGGGGTCTTTCACCCGGGATAATGTCGTGCGCAATGAAGACGCCGGTTTGTGGGCGATGGAGATGCCGAATTGGTTTAATTGTCTAGCGATCGCTTCGGAAATTCTCGGCATGTAGGGCAGGGAATAGAATTTCCTTGATACCCTGTCTCCGTTAGAGTCGACGTTTTGTGGTTGTTGCTGACGTCTGAGACAATTTTTCACAAAGCTCGCCGGGTATCCGTTGAGTCGGATAAACCGATACAAGTAGGCCAGTTCGTCTTTGAGTAAATCGGCGCTACTGCAGTAACGATAGGCCCTGTGGAAAAGGGTCCGAACACAGCTTCTTTTATGGGCTGCTGGGTGGTTACTCTGATAGCTCAGGATGATCTTAGCGTCAGAGCTTTTCCGATGAACGCTTGTTGCGATGCCGCCGTCACTGAGCTTTTGTATGCTCACGTCTAGGAACGGGAGGGTGCCTCCTTTTGCATCTTCACGAGTGAACTGTAGTGCTGGGAAGGCGCCATTCAAGCTCTGGTGAAATCGCTCAACTTCACAGGTCTTAACGATGACAAATGTGTCATCTACGTATCTGAGCCACGTTTTTGGTTGGAAACTTTGCACAACATCTTGTTCTAGTCGTTGTAAGACTAGTTCTGCAAGTATCCCCGAAATGGGCGAACCCATTGGGGTGCCCTTAACCTGCTGGTAGTATTTGCCATCGAATTGGCAATAGTTATTGAGGCAGAGCTTAAGCAATTCTAGAACGTGTTGTGTTGGAAGGTCGATGGGATTGTCTCGTAAGCGTTGGGCCACGCTCTCAATGGCAAGGTCATGTGGTATTGAGGAAAACAACGCGACAACATCAAATGATAGAATACTTTCATCAGGACTTACTTTAAGACCTTCAATCCTTTGAAGGAATGCCTGAGAATTTGTAATGTTGTATTGTGATCCATTAGCGAGGTGCTTCAGATGCCTGTAAAGTCATTTGGCTAGGTTGTAAGTGGGCGACCCGATGAGTGGCACTATTATCCTCAATGGTGCATCTGGTTTGTGCACTTTTGGAAGGCCATATGCATGCGCGATACGGGGGTCAGTGAGAGTCATGAATTTAGAGTCATTTGGGTTAATCAGCTTCAGTCGAGCGAGTTCATTCACCTTCTTCTTTATAACCGCGGCCTGCTTCTTCGTCGGATCCTCAGCGAGTGGTGCGTAAGCTTCCCTGTCAATAAAGATAGTGTTTGCTTTTCGAACGTAATCAACCTTGTCCATGATGACGGTTGCGCCTCCTTTGTCAGCAGGTACAACCACGATACTGTCATCAGTCTTTAGAGATCGCAACCCATTTTCTTCATCGACGGTCAAGTTACGGTGACGTTTTCTTTGTCGAAGAAGACCACTGGCACAACTGCGTATGTCCGCACGCACGTCTTCAGGGATAGCAGAAGCCAGTAGGACGGATTCAAGACTCGCAAGGAAGTTTGTTGGTGCTGCATCGGTATGATTGACTTTAAGTCCTTTAGACAGTAGGCTTATCTCGGCGGGTGTCAGACTCCTTTTCGAAAGGTTACCGACTCTCGCAGACATGCTGCACTTGCCGGTAGGACAGAGAAGGGATTGCAGTTTATCATTCAACTCGGCTCGCTTCTTCATTCTGGCATCTGTTGAGGTCGCATTTATACGTTGTATTATGGCTTCGAAGATATCTTCAGGTAAGGATGAGAAGCACTGGTTCCTAAGGTCGGAAATTATTGTCTCAAATCTAGAAAGTCGGTGGTGCACGTCTGATATAACGGCACTCAAAACACGGAATCCGTATTTGCGTGCGAGTAGCCTTCCTGTGTCATTTGGTAGAGTGGGCTTGAAGCGAAGAGACTTCGGTAAGATGCCATGATCGCGACAGCGGTGAAGGAAAGTCAGTTGCTCGGATGTCGCCGCCTGTCTCTGTGAGAATTTCTCCCAGCGTCTGGTAATAATAAGCGTATGACGCCCAAAATTATGATGAATAATGGAGGTAGTATGCATTCCGAGGCGATATAATAAAAGGAGAAGGCTCGTCGGAAAATCGAGGTATACTCATGAGTTTTCAAGTCGGTTACACCAACCCGTCGTCAGACGAAAATGAAAAGTGTGAGGGAGATAATCCTACTGGGGAGTCAGGGCGACATCGAGGTTACATCGACAAGACAGGAGTTTATGTGTGGGGGTGAAGAACGTGTTTGGATAGGTGGCGGACGGTAGGGGTGGTGTTGGGGTTTAATGTAGAATATCATGGATTCAGCACCTCCCCCACAGAGTGAACCATGTGTGAAACCCCAACACCACCCCTACCGTCCGCCACCTATCCAAACACGTTCTTCACCCCCACACATAAACTCCTGTCTTGTCGATGTAACCTCGATGTCGCCCTGACTCCCCAGTAGGATTATCTCCCTCACACTTTTCATTTTCGTCTGACGACGGGTTGGTGTAACCGACTTGAAAATTCACGAGTATACCTCGATTTTCCGACGAGCCTTCTCCTTTTATTATATCGCCTCGGAATGCATACTACCTCCATTATTCATATATATATATATATGCAGTATGTTATTACTGACAAAGACAAGAGAGACTGGAATGGCCATTTCTGGCTTATTAGCCGTCGTCAGCTAGTCATACTCAATCCCGAAGTGTGGAACACCCGAGGCCCGAACTCGCGACCTGTTAGTTAGAAGTCCACGCCTCTAACCACTGGGCCACGAGCCCGTTGCCCTGTCGGTTTTCGATCGGGAATATACAATGGTAGGGGGCGCTCATCGATCGTTTCT
This sequence comes from Spirometra erinaceieuropaei, assembly GCA_902702965.1. NCBI lineage: Eukaryota > Metazoa > Platyhelminthes > Cestoda > Diphyllobothriidea > Diphyllobothriidae > Spirometra > Spirometra erinaceieuropaei. The sequence continues at coordinate 563,009 of CACRXP010000250.1, read as the reverse complement.
ACGTAACTCACTCGTTCCGTTGTGCCTTACGTGCTCTCTCTCGAGCCTAACTAGCAGCCGCACAGCGGCGCATGATGGAGCCGTATGGTATAACCGACAAAGACAAGGGAGACTGGAATGGCCATTTCTGGCTTATTAGCCGTCGTCAGCCAGTCATACCCAACCCCGAAGTGTGGAACACACGAGGCTCGAACTCGCGACCTGTTACTTAGAAGTCTACGGGTTTCCACACGAGTGTTCCACACTTCGGGGTTGGGTGAGAATATTGGGCCAGTAGGATGACCGAGTTGCACGCCTGCTGTAGGAAGCGTGTCAGGCAACCGAGGACTCGATTAATTGACATATCTACTTGTCAGTCGCTTATCAAGCACTGCGTGAACAAATCAGCAGCGCAGCTAGAGGTCAGCTCCGGCAGAAGTGAACGAAATATGCGAGAGTTGTACAATTTTTCATCCCTTGACGATGGGCTCACGTGAGAGTTCGAAACGTCGGATAAATAAACAATTTATCTCAGCGATCGCCTTCCCGTCTTCTTCTATTCAGTTACCTGGGTCGCGCGTGTTCTCTATCATTCGGATATATATGTAGAGTAGAAGTGGTATGCATTCCGAGACGATAAAATTAAAAACGAGGCGGTTCTTCGGAAAAGAAGGGAAGAAGAGGCGGTCTCGGAAACCATGGTTATGTTGCCCTGACGTTTCAAATGCAAACAAGCTTCCATCGTCAGAGGTAAGTGTTGTACCGCGCCCCGCAGTACTTATAGGTAGTGACGATCTGGTTACAAGGGGTGTACCTCTCGTCGGAAGCTGACGTTCGGACGTTAGTTGTCATCGCACGTGTTTTTGTTGATCGTAGCTCTCGTCTTAGGCTGGTAATCTTATTTACGACCCCGCCATCACGTGTGTTCTCACCTGCCGAATAGGCGGCAGGTACTAGGTTGCATGTTCGTGACCTTTGCTACCCATACGGAGCTTTTTTGCTTCGCAAAGCCAATAGATCGGTGTGCGCCCATTCCTGATTGGATAAATACCCGACCTGCAGCCATAGATAATGGCAGGTGGCGAGGAACTGATGAACTACGGTTCGATGAAGTGCTTATGACCCATCTGGTAAACCCTAGTGGTGGACCAAATGCGCCACGTTTATCTGTTTGGGATTTTGGTCCCAGCTGGTTGTCAGGGTTATGATAGCCTGAATAAAGACAAAATAAGCCCGAATGAGTACTGTATCAATCTATCCCCAGACTCTGTCGTCTTCCCTCTGCTATCATAGCTTGGCTGTCTTCGGCCTAATTGGTGATTGCCTGTTAGTGGCCTGTACCACCCATACGGAGCTTGTTTACTTCGGGAAGCCAATAGATCGGTGTGCGCTCAGTCGTGAGTGAATGTATATGCAGTAGGTGGACTAACTCATGAAATGTCAACCGAAATTTCGAAATGCGTTTTCGTTCCGAAAAGATTAATTAAGCAAATTTATAAAACTAATCATCGGACACCATAATTCTATAATAATTCGGTTACCTCAGAATACGGGCTTTCGAAAGAACGTCTTTCCGGCTGCACGCAAAAACTATACTCTGTATAAAATGACCACTCAATTAGCATAATTTTTCTAATTGCTATTAAAAATTCATTTATTTTTCGTGCCTAAAAATTTTCAAACTTTTGTTCATTCGGTAGAAAATTACGTCTTTTTCTAATTTTATACTTGAGGGAAGATTATAAGGCCAGATATCAGTTGGTAGTCAGGAATGGGGAAGCGGACGGCGACCGTAACCTTAATCCTAACCTTAACCCTAACCCTAACCCCAACCTTAAACGTTAAACTTTAACCTTAAGGGCAACACTAACTCTAACCCTAACCGAAATAGAAAACGGAACTGTAGCCCTTAGACATAGCCGTAACTGAAAACATAACCGTAATACTGAAACCTACTCGTACGCCTAAACCCAAACCATAACCCGAAAACCTAAGCCTAAAAGCATAATCCTAACCCGAAAATCGGAAACCATTAACTGGTCCCTATCCCAACCTCAGACGTAAAACGGAAACCAAATGGGTCAGATGTGATTATGGAGCCCCACAAAATAGCCCCAGTAAACAAACCCCTCAGCCACCTGTAATACGCGGCCTGGCTACCAACTGCGATCTAGCCGATTATAATTCGGTTTTAAAAGACTTTCAAATTACGAAATTTTTTAATACCGTAAAATGAGCGTTTATAAGGCGTCATGTCTCTGCATTTACCAATGTGGCTTGTAAAGTTAGCAATATGGCTGAATTTTATGGACCCCGTATGGTTTCTTCTTAATACCGTAGAGAAATATATGGTCTTCCGTGCGCGGTAGAAATACGGCTTGCAGTTTAGAAACTCTGAATGCAAGTCTGACGGCAGATCGGGTTCAAAATTATTCGGGAAAGAAGTTCGTTCGAAAGCCCGTATTCTGAGGTAACCGAATTATTATAGAATTATGGTGTTCGATTATTAGTTTTATAAACTTACTTAATTAATCTTTTCGGAACGAAAACGCATTTCGGAATTTCGGTTGACATTTCATGAGTTAGCACATCTACTGTATCTGTATGCAGAATAGCATTACCGACAAAGACGAGGGAGACTGGAGGGGCCACTTCTGGCTCATGAGCCATCATCAGTCAGTCATAACCAATTCCGAAAAGTGGAACACCTGAGGCTCAATCCCACGACCTGTTGGTTAGAACTCCAACGTCTCTAACCACTGAGCCACGGGCTCGTTGTCCTGTCGGTTGCGATTGTGAATATAGAAGGATAGAGGGGCAATCACCGAGCGTTTTCACGGAACTAACGAGCCGGTTGTTTAGTGGGTAGAGGTGTCGGACGTCTAAACAACAGGTCGCGGGATCAAGCCTCAGGTGTTATACTTTTCGGAATTGGGTATGGCTGACTGACGATGGCTTATGAGCCAGAAATGGCCCCTCCAGTCTTCCTTGTCTTTGTCGGTAATGCTATTCTGCCTATACCCCGCGCCGCTGTGCAGTTGCTGGTTGGCCTCGCGAGAGAGCTCTGAGGCAGAGCGGGACGAGTGCCTTTCTTAGCGCCATCGGTGAGTGTCCTTCTACCATTATATATGTGGATGACTTGGTCGACTTTGGCCTAGTACTTGGTTGTCTGTTCGTGACCCTTGCCACCCATACGGAGCTTACTTGCTTCGCGAAAACAACAGATCGGTGTGCTCCCATTGCTTATTGAATAAATACTCGATCTGTAGCGGCAGAGAATGACAGGTGGCGAGGCAATGATGCTGGACCAACTGTGCCAGGTGCGTTTTTGCGCATGTTTGTGATTCTGGTTTCAGCTGGTGGTCAGGGTTATGATCGGCTGAATGAAAGCAAAATAAGCCCGAAACAGTACTGTATCAATCTACCTGCATTCTCTGTCATCCCTCCTCGTTAATATATATATATATCTTTCGGATTTTTAGTTTCCTTAGACATCAGCCACTAATCTGGAGAAAATCGGGCTCTTCGAGACTTATAAGCTCCGACTGGAATTTGTAGGAATATTTTGTCCGAATTCTATTGGTCAGAGCGGAATGACCGCGCAACATTCCCAAACTGCTAACAGGCCGTCAGTAGTACATATCTATGGGTCATACGATATACCAGGTAAGATATACACAGGTACTGTCTAAAAGCTATGAACTAATACTTATTCTGTCAGGTTTGGTATACCGTGCTCAAGCGAGTGCACATCATCGAGCTCCTAAAATTGTGTCTTAAAACTTTTTTTATAATTAATGGTCAAGTGTACGAGCAGAAGCAGGACGCACCGATGGGTACACCTCTGTCTGGACTAATTGCCGAAACAATTTTGTAGAGACTGGAGCGGCTGGTATTCAGCTCGTATCACCCGAAGTTCTGGGTCAGATATGTTGACGACAAATTCGTCATAATAAAAAGGAGCGACAGGTAAGCTTTCGAGACACTGTTTAACTCAATCGTTCAGGACATCAATTTCAGTTTGGAAGGAGAGGCCAACAATCAATTGCCCTTCCTAGACGGGAATATAAAGTCTACGGTCTACCGCAAGGCGACCAACACTAGGCGAATCCTCCACTTCAGAAGCAACTACCCTATCGTTCACAAACACAGTTCTGTCAGAACCCCTTTCCAACGCGCCCACACACCCTGCAGCGTCGACGATGACAGGAAGAAGGAGGTGAAGTACCTTCATGCCTAATTTGAAGTCAACGGTTACCCGAAGTCGTTTATACGCAAGTGTCTCGGGAAGCCCATCTCTAGGCGGTCGAGAGAGGGGAAAACAAAGTTCTGGCTCTCGATCCCCTACGTTAAGAACGTTTCAGAGGCGACTTCGAGAATCCTGAAACATTTTGGGATTGGTGTGGCCCATAAACCAGCATGAACAATCAGACAGCAGATCATGAGGCCCAAAAACCCGCTGCCGGTGATAGAACAATCAGAGGTCGTCTACAGCATACCATGCCAAGATTGTGATGCAAAGTATGTTGGTTAGACGGTAAACGCCTCGGCACAAGATTACACGAACACCAGCTTGCAATCAACTGCAAGGATGAGCTGTCGCTGGTCTATGGCACACACGACAGCAAAGCCACAGTTTCGCCTTCGAGAAAACGAGGATGATCGGCCGAGCCAATAATAAAATGGCCAGACTGATGCCGGAAAGTTTGTCCTTGATCGGCACGCTCAACGAAGCCATAGACCTACATCTCGCCTACCAGGCGCCCCGCACAAGGCTTGCGTCAGCCCAGATAGGGCCAATAGGGCCAATGACAAGAATCACACGGGGTCGGCTGCTGACGTTCGCGGAGAAGAGAGAAGCTGCCATCTGAAAGTCCCGTGACCGGTGTGGCATACTGTCTCACGGGCATACCCGCGAGACCGAAAACGCCACGCCTGAGCAACAACGATCGATCAGAACATTCTGCGGCCTCTTTCTCCAGAGTCAGCAAGCAGTGCAGTTCTCCACAGGGTTAATGCGTCGCCCCAAACAACTGCTGAATTTCGGTATGGGACGACTTTAACATAGTGCAAGTATCCCCAACTGACCTGGCATATATCTGGTGTGAGGAAACACAGAATGATCTCATTTGATTTAACTTGGCGATCAAGAACGTTTGCTGGTGTTCGTACCTTGCACGGAGCATAGATCCTTAGGGCAACTACTGAGAGCTAGGTATCAAGAAGGGACGAGCCAAATGCATTGATGCATTTGATGAGACTCATTCAAGCGTTAGCCCTCGCTCAAAACACCCCATACACCCCCCAGAACCTTTACCCCCACCCGGTGACGTAACTGTGACTGGAGTTCGCAGTCGAATTTATTTGACCCAAAGTATTTCAACCAAACATCTACAGTAGGTGGGTTAACTCATGAAATTTCAATCGAAATTCTGAAATGCGTTTCCGTTTCGAAAAGATTAATTAAGAACAGTTGTAAAACCAGTCCGCAAACAACAAAATTCTATAATATTTCTGTTACCTCAGAATGCCGGCTTTCGAATAAACTTCCTTCCGGCTGCATTCAAAAATACAATCTGTAAAATATGACTACTTAAGTAGCATGAATTTTTCTCATTGATTTTAGATGCTCCTAAAAGCCCAATTATATTTCATGGAAAGCATGCATAAAAGTATTCATTATTTTGCGCATTCGGTAGAAAATTACGTCTACTTCCAATTTCAAACTCGATGGGAGGATATAATTCCTTTTCTAAAAACTTTTCCAATTCCCGAATAATTTTGAACCCGCTCTACCGTTACACTTATATTCAGGGTTTTCAAACTACAAACCGTATTTTTTCCGCGTACGGTAAACCACACATTTCCCTACGGTAATAAAGAAGGAGCATACAGGGTTTATACAATTTAACAGTGGATTTTATCCATATTGTTGACTTTACAAGTCACTTTGGTAAATGCAGACACATGACGATTTATGAACGGTCATTTCACGGAATTTAAACGTCTCACTATTAGAAACTTTTTTAAAACCGAATTATGTCCCTCCTTCGAGTATAAAATTAGAAGAAGACACATTTTCTACCGAACAAGTAAAATAATGAATATTTTTATGCATGTTCTCCGTGATATATAATTGGACTTTTAGTGGCATTGAAAATCAATCAGAAAAATTCATGCTACCTAAGTAGTCGTTTTTACAAAGTGTAGTTTTTGCATGCAGCCGAAAGAAAGTTCATTTGAAAGCCGGCGTCCTGAGGTAACTGAAATATTATAGAATTATGTTGCAGGCTGACTGGTTTTACAACTCTACTTAATTAATCTTTTCGAAACGGAAACGCATTTCGGAATTTCGATTGACATTTCATGAGTTAGCCCACTTACTGTACATTACTGCCTAGCTCAAACAGTGAAATTGGGATCGCGAAGTGTTGAGAGTGATAGCAAACGAAGTACGGGAACTTTTTCATTAAGCTCTGGCACTGCAAATGGTTTTCCTACTGCTTGTCTGGTACCCAGGCACATTCAAATATCTGTGTTGAAAACACTAAAATTGCAAAACTTAAATATTCCAATCCATCTTTTATGCTATTTCACTTTCGGTATGAATCGCTTGTAGCCTCTCAGAACTCCATCCGACCTAACTCTTTTAAGGTACACCCACAGACTTGCTGACTCCTTGAACACATATTATGGAAATTAAGGTGCTGATTAACCCATTTTCGTCGTGGTGTGGTTCTTAACCCTGGTTGAACTGAACTTCCTGCCTGTTTACTACAAGCCACTTCGGTCAGTATAGGATTTTGATTATGTTTAACCTAGAAGGACGCAGTTACCAAAATACACTGGTCAATGTTGGCGTTTAAAATGCATCGCATCCAAATCAATACCTGGAAAAACTGTTGGGAAGTTACCATGCAACATGCCCTGCTTTTCAACTAAGACATGTACATGCTTGCGGTCAGTAAAATACAGGCAATTTGACCTGAGAGTGGTACGTTGGATACTTGTACGAATTTCTCGGCCCGTTTTATCTGCCTGGATATAAATCTGATCGCACCTTTTAGCGCGCCGTTAGGCTAGGCCTTAAATGCCCCCGAGGCGCCTAAACTCATCGCATAAATCATTCAAACAACACCCTTAACCAATAAGATGATACTGAAATAATGCTCCAGTAGTTACTAGAAAGCTTACAGGGCCCCATTAATAGGTATAAATAGCTTTCGGTACACACGGGCTGAAAGTGTACACTGAAGTTGATGAGGTTCACTGCTCCGACGATAGGCCACAGGTAATCCATTATATTGTGACTGGTTGCTCTTCCCCTCTTTCCCATCTGAAGTGGCACCTGAGGAGGTCAGGCTTTATAAAGATGGACCTGCAGTATTGTCTTTGACTTCAATGGATATTGGCGTGGTATCATCCTAATTTGATTTCCGTCTATGTTGACGTTTAATAATTAACTGTGTGTGTTTAAATGGGGCACTGGTAAAATGGTCAATAACCCCAACACTAAGCATCCGGTCTTTTTCCTCCGTAGGGACTTTGGAACAGAGTCGATGGGGAATTTGCTAATGCAAGTCAAGGTCCAGGGTAGAAACTTTAGATTTTTAGGAGCTCGCCCATTTCTACAGTAGGTGACAGATTTCATGAAATGTTAGTTGAAGGTCTGAAATTCGTCTTTGATGAGGACGTTTTACTTAAACGGAGTTGTAATATGAAGTATCATGCAGCATAGTTCCAAGACATTTCATTCACCTCATAATGCAAAGTGCTGAACGCGCTTTTTTTGGCTGCCTACAAAAATCGCACTAGCTAAAAGGCGGCTACCTAGGTAGCATTCATTTTCCCATTGCCTTTCGATTTTCTTATAAATTCAATTATGTTTTGCAGAAAACATGCACAAAATACCCTCCACCAGACTAATTTCGTAGAAAACTATGTCTTTTTCAACTTTTTACGTTCAAGAAAAGGGCGTCTTTTGGTTTTAAAAAGTCTTCCGATTCCTGGATAATTTTGAATCTGGTCTGCGGTTATATTGGCGTTCAAGGTTTACAGTCTACAGCGATGATCCTCTCCACCTGGCATGACATTTCGGCCGTGGCGGGTTTTGAACGGGTGTGCGATTTTGGGAGAAGTCGCACTCTGCAAAGAGATTATTGACCACACTCTAATTAATGGTAATTGTTAACCACTTTGATCCAATCCCAAGCCGAAAAAATTATCAATTCAAAATCGTAGAATGTTTACTTATTGTACCCTCGGAAATCTGGTTATCCATGCTATAACAGCCGCGTCCTTTTGTCACGTTCGGTCCTCCGTTCCTTTACAGTTAACGACAAAGTGGTCTAACGCTAGAAAGCCTAGTGATCAAAAAGTCTGAATGGACCTATTGGCCTTTCTTATTATGGCTTGTTTTGCAGTCGAAATGAGTTGCCTAACGACCCTTTCGAGGGACATACCAGACGGACTTCCTATACCATCGTAGTTTTTGTATTTAAAAAGTATGGGTCCTACGGCCAACCAATTAAAAAGTCTGTTTATCTCTCTGGAAAGAGAAACAGTGCCATTTATTAGAAGCTGATTTGCTTATGTCTACCCATCAGTGGTCTTAAAACCTTTTCGGCTGGGAATAATCCCAACAAATGTCCAGAGTTCTGTGCAAACTTAAAATATAGCCCGTGGGAGTTAAAATTAATAAAAAAATATCACTCTTCCACACACAATACAACTTCATCAATATAGAATATACCTCGCAATCCTGTATTTGCGCTTGAAGTCAAAAATATCTGCCTCATAATCGTAAAGTATTGTTAAAATGTGGCTAGAATAATGAGAATCAAAGCACTTTTTATGTCTCGTCCAGAAGCTGGCAAACAGACTTTCCATGAAAGCATACTCCCGCACCGAATGTGACCTAATTTGGTAAGTCATTCCTATCTGGACAATATGTCGCTTTTTCACTATCATAACGCTTATAATAAACCTGGAATATCAGAAAATGTTCACTAAAAATACTCGCAGAACACTCTGTATCTTCTTCTTAGTATTAGAAGGAATAAACATGGACATTTTGGTCAATATTTATCAATGTGCCATACTGACAGCACGAGTACATGCTACAACCTGAGGCATATATATTGCGCGATCAAACTGGGAAAACATTGTAAGTGAAGTTCAAGTGGTCAGTCTGAGGTATCTCGGACGTCGTGAATTTTACTTATTAACAAAACGCCTTGGCCACAAACACTTTTCTGACGAAAAATGTGTTTTAAAAATAGTTGTTTAACAACACTTGTATATTTCGTCGGATGGACATTAGACCGTTCTTAAAACTTAAGCAGTTAGAAGGAAGAACAAGCGTTTACCGGGACGAGTTCTTTTTGGATCCGGTTTTTTAAATGGTGGTTTTGTTTACCTATCTCCACAGACTAGATTCCTTCCCATAGATGAATTGCTGACTAGTTTCGCACGAACGAACTAAACAGCAAGTTTGTTCAGCAGCACGGCTTTCGTCGAGACTGCGATGTTCCTTCGTGAAAAAAAAAGCATTTTAATATGTACGGTTTATAGTTACAGATGAGACATATTTCCTATGTTAAGAAACAAGTGGGGAGTTTGCCAGTTTAATTATACACTTTTTGTCGCAGTTAGACTGAATATTCATTCATCGTAGATTTGAGATGCAGCTGTTCAGTTTCAGCTTTTGAAATAAATTGTTCACGACCACGCACCAATTATTCGTGTATTTTGAAAATAATGACTTCCCAAAAATCAACATCACATTGGGCTTGTTTCGAAGTTATGAAAAGAGTTTTCGCAAATAGGGGATAAAGCTGTTTACTCGCAGGCTAGCCTATCCTCCATCCGATCTATTAGCCGGACCTTAAAACCAAGCTCTTGGTTTTTGATTGTGCGGTCAGGTACTCGAATTTGTCCCGAAGAATAAGCCTTTGGAAAACAAGGTGGCCGCTAATTCGTGGTAATACCTAAAACCCTGTCATAGAATTCTTTATGAAACTCGCTTTTTTGTGCTAATCTCCATCTCTCTGTCAAATCTTTGAGCATGAGTTTAAGATCAAGCTGCTTTATACATTGATGTAAGTGCCGACGTTAATTGATAAAGTTGCTGAAGGGAGAAGGATGATGAAAAAGAGGACGAAGGAGAAGTAGAAGGATACGCGATTTTTGGAACAAGAATTTTAATCGCCTGACGTTTCGGACTCACACCCGAACTCACCATCAGAGACAGTAGATAAGAGTGGTTCAGATATTTTGACAGTGTTCCAATTAAAAGTTCAAAGAAGAAGAAGAAGAAGGTAGGGTATTCTTCAAAAATTACTAACATCATAGATTTCGTGGTACCTTTTTTGGTTGCAAACCGTCATCGCATATGTAAAAGAAACTAGTGTTGTGCAGGGGAAATGTCTTGGGATTACAAATTCGGTAGGTGCACAAGTGGCAGGGAATGTTAGTAAGATCAGTTGTAGACCTTGGGCAAAATTATTAGACGGAGACAGGTGAAGGGCTTGTAAACACGGTGACATCTCGTAGAGCTTACTGGTCAGACGCGACTACCTAAAGTTGGCAACTCAGGCGGCTGAACGCGCGCAGAAGCGGCTGCTAAAAGCAGAAACTAAGCCACCGAGACCTTCAGCCATGGAGCACTTAGTGGGAACTAATCAAGCGGTAGGTTCAATAGTGGCGTTTAAGATCCTATTTTGGGCAACAGCTAGACGATACGGCGGATTACACCAAAACTATGTATGCAATCGGATCATGTGGGACGTCCCTCGCTGCCTTCGTAAAAGTCCATGACCGAAATAACCCCATTCCCGCCCGCCTCCAACCCAACAACACCTAGTCCTTCCCACACAACAGACTACTATTGTATATTATGTTGCCCCAATCACGCGTGACCAGTTTTCGCCGTATTTACGGTCCGCCCACTTACCCCTTGCCTAACACCCTCTTAACAACAAGTCTACCATTGATCTGACTGATATCCCTCCCTTTAGGCAGAATGATATTGCTGCCAAAAACAAGGGAGACCGGAATGGCCATTTCCGGCTTATTAGAAATCGCCACCCAATCATGCCCAATCCCGAGGTGTGGAATACATGGTGCTCGATCCCGTGACCTGTTGGTTAGAAGTCCATCCCCTAACCACTGAGCCACGGTTTCGCACTCCTAAAGGTTGCGATCGAATATCTACAATGATAGAAGGGCGCTCACCGATCGTGTTACTGAACGCACTCGTCCCATTGTGTCCTGGGCGCTCTCTCGAGCCCAACCAGCAGCCGTACAGCGGCGCGTACTACAGACAGACTGACATTACCGACAAAGACAAGGGAAACTTGTCTTACCTCGTCCCTTTTTTCATCGTTAATGTCAGTTGGGCTATAGTACGCACCGCTGTGCGGCTGCTGGTTGGGCTCGAGAGGGAGCCCGTAAGGCACAACGGGACGAGTAAGTTTCGTAACACGATCGATGAGCGCCCTTCTACCATCCCTGCCTGTTGTGCGCCCACTCCGGTTGTATGCCTTAGACGACATCCCTATCAAACCACTACCTTTTGAAACTGTGCAATGACCGTTGGCAGTTAAACAAAGTACCAAGATATCAGTTTACTCATTGTCTTCTGCAAAATACGTTAACTTCGCTTCTTTCAATGTCGAATGTTGAAAACGTTGTGTTTTTTAAACCTAGTCCCATCTATAAACGGCCTTTTCAAAGTAGAATATGTTTCGCTGTTATTTGTGAATGCAAAAGCATCATTTCATCGTACCACGGCGACTTCGTCTAATAAGTGCCATTAGGTAGGCAATAATCTAAGCGAATATTGTTTACAGAAGCATTGGCTTGGTCGTGTATTGTCCTGAAAGAAGAAACTACGTTAAAATCCATAGCGATGGCAACACCAATTAACTCAATTAAAGAGTTCTATACTTGTTTCGTTTCTTCTATAAGCCCATCCCAATCGGCAATAAGCATCTAGTTCTAACCTGTGTGAGCGACGAAGGAATAACGGGAATTGGAGGATTTAATTATGACAATGGAATGTAATATAGAGCAAAACCTTTCGACAACAAACAATGTCACCGTGGAGGACTGAAAAAAGAGCAGGTTCACTGTTCAGTTTGACGCCTCTTAGGAAGGTTATGTACGAAACGCATCAAGAGCACGCTGGAGAACACCCGTATGGATGAAGGAGTAATTCGGCACCGCAGTGAGCACCTGGCGAATAAAAAACGTGACTCAGATCAACTTTTAAATTACATCCGGGAAGAAGAATTCGTACGATTTAAACGACGGAAAGTTTTCCTGGCGATGTCTCACAATACCCTGAGACAGTTTGATAGTTTTACCAAATGCTGAAATCCAACTGAAATGCAGCAATAGAAGCAAGTTCCACATGTTGAACTTGGAACTAAACACCGTCCGTTGCAAAGAACTATTTTTCTGGGAAACGAGTGCATTTACGCAAGCATCGAAACTTAATTAGAAGATGTGTACAAAACCTAAGTTTGTATTCCTCTTCAGTTTGAATGCTGCAAATAAGTGGGACATATTCATCAAAAAACAGTATGTAATCACTTATTACTTATCCAAGAATTACGTTTCTGTCTAACCATTCCTGTCTAAGCATTTGTTTTTATTTTAAGGCGTACTTGAAGGTTTGATGGGCTTTATATACAGTAAAAAGATGACGCATATCAAAATACATGGTTCACTCTAGTTGGTCGGAAGAAAATCGAGCTTGTGTAACAGTTTCCATATGTATCCGCGAATGAAATTGCACGGATTGCAAACCCACTGTCCGTGACGTAACTAGCCAACTGAAAGTAAATATCCTTTTATCTGCATCAGATATGTTTTGGACGCTTGCGAGACTATTTACTGTGCGTGAGCATTGTAAAGCAGGCCTTTCACTTTGAAATCGGCGTTATTCAGATCAAATCAAAATTTCTAAATGTTCATATAATCCTCAGTTCATAGGAAATCAGGAAACGAATAAAGTAGTCTGTGTGACTGCTACCAATTGCCAACATGGTCGGCCTGGTTAGATCTCGAAAATCAAGTGGCAGTATGCTGTTTAAAGTACCTTTTTCGGACAGCGGTACTGTCTCTCACGCTATGTGACCTTTTTTGTCAATCTATTCGCAGTCATTGTAGGGGAATTTAATGCCAAAATCAGGAGTACGCTGCTCGACTTTTCACCTAAACTTAACTGTACGGAGATATATAAACTGTTATAGGCTTAGCATGTTATTATCTCGCGTCGGCTGTACCTGCCTGTATATTTTCCAAACCTACTACTACATTGCGGTATTTATGAGATGGCCGCCTCTGCGGGGTACTCAAATTATCAAGAAATTGAACCAATGTCATTGCAGTTTCTGCAATCATCAAGGAATTTTTAGTATCTACTAAAACATATATTTAGTGACAAAAAAAATCAACGGAAAGAAAATCCAACGGTCAAAACTATCAGTAATTGGCTTTATGACGTTAATCTAGAGACAGGAAAAGACTTTGCTGTGCTGATCACTCCAGCATATTTTATCGCAAGTGACCTGATGGTCATCGTCCTACTGGAACTAGGCCCTTATCAACAATCGTCAAGTTTTATGCCCAGTTTGATTATTTCATTTCTGCAGTTTTTCAGAAAGTTTGAATGGTTTGGGTTTCGACGGGCATTACTCTTCGACCTTTCTGTGGGACTTTTCAAGTCCACCGCTCATACCAGTGCTCTATACTTCGATTTCATATGCTCTCACGTGGACTTTCAATGTGAAAGCCACCAGCTGCCCAGCCTCTGTATGTCCACCGGCTAACTAGGGTTGAACAAGGGGTTCAAACTCCATCGGAAAGTGATTTAGGTTATTTTCTAAATATTTTCCTGCAAATAAATGAATCGTTCAAAATACGTCTGCTTTAAAACGAGTATTAACACTTTCCCGTCATTAGGGTCACATAGTAACTAAATTTTCTCCTAAATAAGTGCAAATGACAGTTATAGCTGTTGAAACTATTTGGGAAAATTACGGGAAATTTATAGGGTTTGCCTCTTCCAGCTGCGTGGCTTTCTTTTTTCTCTTAACCCATATTCCCGTCCCAGCGCATGTAAATGCATACAAAAAGTTGGCTAACAGCACCGCACCTGGCAGGATGCTGATAAAAGCTTTGTTTGTCGTTCGCAACCTCCCCTGGAATGCTGCACGCTGCCAACTTTTCGGGTGTTCCGGGTATAAATAACTCAGAATACGGCTAATACCACTGGATTCTGGCAGGCAACTCAGCATTTTAAAAATAGAACGCGGCAATTCTTCAAATAAGACCGCAACGAAGCGCTTGTCACCCTGGCAATGATTGACCAATGGCAGGATTTTCACTGACCGTTTTTCTCTGTTGTTTGTTCTTGCTATTTGTCGTCATTATTAGATGATAATGCACATCTGGACGTTTTTGTGAAACTAATATCGTCCACTATGTCCTCAGCGATGGGAGCAATTTCCCATTTGTCATAAAATTATAGGACACTTTATGCAGTGAAGTTAGATTACGCACAGACATCTAATTCGATGAAATGCATCACTGTGGCCCTGAGTAAAATCCAGTTATCCCATCTTATTTAGAACGTATAATAACTTTACCCTCTTCTTTCAGTTACATATCAATAATCGACAAAGTCTTCATTTCTTAACATCAAATGCTTTCGGAAAAAAGTTGTATTCTTAGGCAGATTTGGAATGCTGATGTAATCAGAAATCATTGGCATTCGTCTGCCACTCTTCAGTCACGACTTGCTATCTTTACTTTCTCTGCACTGTCTTTACAATCCACACCTACCCAATTAATCATTCCCTCATTTTTAGGAAATTTTCCATGTATTTTGGAATATGACGAAGCAATAGCCCTGCAAGCAGACAATTTTGTGGACATACGATGTCGGTAGCCGACACAATTTAAAATATTTTCTTGAATTCAAGCAGATGTGCACATCAAAAGAGTTTTCCGTTAGCCTCCAAGTTATCACAGACGAGATTATATTAGGAAAAACACCCGAGAGACAGGTGCGAACACAATTGGAAATACCTGTGATTTAGGTGGAAGAAATCAACCGATAACGTAGTCAACTGCTTTCTGTCTTTTGCCGATGCCAATCCACGAGACAAATGTAAAATGGCATGAAGAAGAGGCGTGTGTAAGCACCGCAAATTATTGAATGTGTTAAGCCGCAACAGAATGTCACTCGCCCCGTTAACGAGTTCCCGCTGTACCGTGTGTCCAAGCAAAAAGATTGTGTTCAAGAATTGACTGCTTTTCTAATGAATGGTGTTGTCGGGTAACATCGCCAGGGATGTAGAATGCCCCATATAGGTTAGTCGTTAACGCACAAAATAATATTCAATAGACTACCTGTCTATCAGGTTAGTCCACCGAAATTCCTTAGACAATATTAATCGAGGTCGACTGTTGAGGGCGAAATCCCTGCTCTTCTGGATTGTGCATTATTCCGATGTGGCGAAAACTTAATTCACAGCGGCGATTTTTATTTCTTATGAACAGTATTGAACACACATATTTTAGGTGATGCGCCTTAGGTCTGGCCAAATATTTCGCCAATTTTCGCCCGGCGGATAACAGAAGAAAGTACACGTAGGCATAAAATCCTCACAATCGCAATCTACATGCGTCAATTACTAATATTAGTTCCACATTCAGTTGAAAAAAGAGCACGCTATACAGAGCCTATGCAAAAGGAATTCATTAACAGGAAGGCTTACCTCGTGGCAAACGTCAACACACTCAAAAAGATTTCGGGCCTTAAAGTAATTGTAAGCCAGTTTGTAGCCTGCAAAAAAACATCGAACTCTTGGAGTTAAAGTTTTCTAGACAGCTTGGCTAGATTTGAGCCCTCCCACGTGACTGGCTGTTTAAAATAATAAAAACATTTTGTGGGCTTTTATCAATTTTAGTGGGCTTAATTACATTATAAATGATATTTGAAAGCATTTGTCTTCCAATATTTCATGCACCTAGAAACCTACCAAAGTACTGCTCTCAGTTAGAGCACTGACATTTTTTTATGTTTTCGAAGGCTTTCGAAAATTATTCCTCAATACTTGCTTTGGCTTATTGGAATTAAAGAAATGTATTTTGGGGTTCCCTCGTCTAACTAACGCTAACTGGCTGACAAAGTGCTAAAAGATGTACATGAAGGGAATTACTGAGCCCTTATTTTTCAGTTTTGTTTTTTGTGCGATGGTAAGTAGGGTCTCTATTATTTTAATCTTCTTCGCTGAAGAAAACTTCGACAAATTTTATAACACCCAAATATACTTTAAATAAGGATTCTAGCAGTGGACAAGACCGGGTTAGATCCTCTCCTCAGATTAGGTGCCAATGGAAACCCAACCAACTTTCCCGGCAGGTGCGTACCTGGAATCCGAGACTGTTGCCCACCTAATGTTCTTAGGATTCTGGACATGAATATTCATCGACACTGGCTGGCGCTTACGCCTGGCCGTCCTGTTTTGTCCAGGAGAAGCCGATTAATGATATAAAGCATGGAAGCAAAAGTTGAAGCCCAAAAATATTGCTGACAGATAACGAAGTCTTTGTTGCCGCCTAT
>CACRXP010000250.1:529224-544053 GCA_902702965.1 Spirometra erinaceieuropaei | reverse complement strand
GTGGTCAGCGTGGCAGACATCAAGTCTTCTCATCCGGGAACCATGGCTTATTCGCTGTACTCGGGCGTCTGCGTACCTCGCGGCAGGACTTTTTTGATGATTGTTCAACCACCTGGCACACTCCTATGTGCGCACTAACCAATATATACAGTAGATGTGCTAACTCATGAAATGTTAACCGAAATTATGAAATGCGTTTTCGACTCAAAAAGATCACTTAAGTAGAGCTGTAACATTAATCACCGTGCAGCAAACTCCATTGATAATTCAGTTACTACAGGATGCGAGCTTTGAATGAACTTCTTTCCGTCCGTCTGCAAAAACCACACCCTGTAAAAAATGACTGCTTAAGTGGCATGATTCTTTCTCATTTATTTTCGATGCGTATGTAGATTCAACTATATTTTTTAAAAAACATTCATTCTTTTGCTCGTTTGGTAGAAAATTGCATCTTATTCAAGCCTCATACTTGAAGGGACGTTATAATTTGGTATTTAAAAGTCCCTATGATAGGATTTTTTCAAGACCGTGAAATGCCCGTGTCTCTGCGTTCACTAAAGTTGCTCGTAAAGTTTACAATACGGCTCAAATCCATCCACTGCTAAATTTTATGAGCCCAATAAGGTCCCCTTTTCATACCATAGAGAAACATATGGTTTCCATTACACGGAAAATATACAAATTGGAGTTTAAAAACACCAAAATGCAAATTTTGCAGCAGGTCGGGTCCAAAATTATTCGGGAATTAGGAAAGTTCTTTAAAACCGAATTATACCCTTCCTTCCAATATAAAATATGAAGAAGTAATTTTCTTTCAAATGAGCAAACGAGTGAATATTTGAATGTATGTTTTCTATGAGATCTATTGAAATTTATAAGGGCATCGAAAATCAATGAGAAAAGTTCATGCTACATAAGTAGTTATTTTTTACAGAGTGGGGGTTATGCTGCATGATAATGGATATTACAGTCCTACTTAAGTAATGATTTCGAGTTCGGAATTTTGACAAACATTTCGTGAGTTAGCACATCTACTGTAAGCTAGTAATGCAAATAAAGGATTTCCTTCGTTCAAAGACGTTTAAGAAAACAACAATGACTTTGAACTACTCCAGAGTAAAAGTGTGGATGCAAGGACGAGGTTTTAAAGAATGGAAGTTGCTATTTTTGGAAGTCCCATGAAATTCTTTGTTCCATCGTTTCCCGCAAAAGTCGAGTGGCAGGCAAATGTTGCCTATATTATAAATCATGGGAATTACCCTAGCTGCTAGCATAAACAACGCATTGCAGCAAATGCCAGCGGGAAAGTGCGAAACACATTGATCCTATAAAGGCCTATGAGGTATGCTGGAGCTCTTTTAAGCCCCTATTGGATACGGCTAAATTTCTTGATGGAGCATTCTGCCAGGGCAAAAGAGTTTTTTGCGACTGCGCAAATTCGATTGAACTATCCCAGTCCTACACCAGAAGGTAGTGAAAACATCGGAAAGCGCACCGAAATCAATAGGAAAGTAGGATAACTGAGCAAACATGTAGTTCATGCAAAATGTTTGTTCAGGTAAAGTCACATCATGTCAGGCAAGAGTTTCGACCATCGATGTGGAAGAAAACCGCCTCACGTCATTCTGCATCTAGCGAGATACATTTTGAACTCTTCGTAGAGTATAAAGGATGAGATAAACTTTGGGGTCTCGTACTCTGTCGTATTAAGGCAACTTTAAGATAAGAGGAACATCTAAATTGATACTATGATTTTTTATCGTTTTCATCACGGACAGTCACACGCTGTTAGAAATTGGCCCTGCAGGATTCAGTGTTACCAAGAATTTTTAAAGTTAACCAAAATTATGAAACACTGGGCGACTGGTAATTAGAAGAAGGTCCCTAATGCCTGTAAGTCTGCACGGGAGCCATACTTGGAAACAAAGATGAGGATATACTTCAAACTTCAGACATCTTATTGTGCATGGTTGAAAGACCAAGGTTATCTGCAGCTACCGATCGTAGTATAAAGCAGCACGTGCAGTCATGCGGATACTGCCTAACCTTTCTACCTTCCATTGCAATCGCTGGAGTTAGTATTCGTATTAGTATCTGAACTCAGATACTGTTTTCAGGCTTCTTCTCCGGCCAGACAACCATTAACACGGTTTCCGGCCAAGTGAAACCGAATTCGAAAAGGGCCCTTGAACTTATAATTTGGCACTTTTCGTAATCACTGATGAGTTTAAAATAAGACTAAACAAGGTCAGTTCGTTTTATGATGTGTTAAAGGTTGTTGTTTACCACGTTTCCCACTGTACCCTTGAGAATCAAAGCACACGGTAATGCGATCCCGACATCATTCCCGGAGTGATGCGGTTTCTGACTTTCAGCATGCCTATATTCAATTTTAACGCGAATGCTAAGGCCCTAAGGCGACCCTTCTTATTTGCTCTTTGGTGGGCATTTTCAGGAGTATCTAGAATGTTAATTCGGGAGGATTTGTGCGATGGGAAAACACAATCAGGCGCATTGTTAATAAAGAATGCCCCAAATCTGTAAGGTTTTTCTCATTAAAACCTCTCAGTGGTTAGCTTGATTGACGGAAATTCAGGATAAGGAAAAGGAATAATATTGGTTTCATTGAGAAGCAGGCAGAGGATAAGGAGATGGAGACGACAATGAAGATGCTGATGATGGTGGTGGTGGTGGAGGAGGAGGAGGAGGAGGAGCAGGAGGAGGAGGAGCAGGAGGAGGAGGAGCAGGAGGAGTAAGCCTAAATAAATCCAAGCCTTAACACTTCCGAAATTGCAGTTGAATTGGTAGTCAGTGTAGAGGGCAAAAATTTGGATTTATACCTGGTTAAACTGTAGACAGCGCTTCAGCAGTTCGTGTGCCATATCTGGCTTGTCCATTGCGATATATATGTCCGCAAGCAAAAGCCAGGATTTCTCCAGGAATTCGGCACTCTAAAGGGTAAGTTAGAGGCTGAAATAAAAATAACAAATTCTTCGGTAGCACGACATATCACAGTTGACAGCTCAGGGACTGACCAGATGCCTAGACATGTGTTTCGTCGACATTCTGCCGCTGTAAAGGTTTTCGGCTCATCAGTGGGTCCTACAGCGTGACCTGTGCGCTTTTCTGGTAGACATTCCAGTTCTGAAATTGCGGCTTTCCCAGTCTGAGCCTATAGGTTTCAAGTAGACTTATCTACTCCAAGATAGCGATTAATTTCGGCGCTGTCAAGTATGATATTTCGCACAACATAAACATATACTACCAGCTGCCCGTTGGCAGTTTATGAATATGACGCAGTTATTCCACTGTGGCTGCTGGACTTCGACCCAAATATTCATATCAAATTTCAGTCTGAGCCTACAGGTCTCAAACTGATTGGTCTGCTCCAAGTTAGCGATTAATTTCTAAGGAAATTAAGAAGCGGCAAAATAGCATATGTATCTATACTCCTTCCAGCTGACAGTATCATTCACTTCGGCCTAGTTTGAAAAATGTCTACAGTCAAAGTAGAATAAAATGTGTTTCATTTACGTCCGATATATAAAGTAAAAATGACCAGCAGTGTCTTCTGAAAAGTCGGTTCGAAAAGTGTGAATTTATTTCCCCCTGGCTTCAATTCTCAACCCGAGACTGTTCAGTGCACTTTACCATTTGTATACAATTTCGAGGCTATTAGTACGCACCCAATAAGATCTGATAATTAGCTTCTTTGTCCTAATTGGGGAATAGATATTAGCTGACCACCCATTAGTCCATAAAGCGACTAAACGAAATAGCAGACGTGGAAATGTCGCATATTTAATGTGTTTGTGAGGATTCTTAAGTTACCTATAACCGTTTTTAATCGGAGTATGTTTAGCTGAAGAGAGCATAAACGAATTTAGGGCGGATGATGGCTCGGTCCCCTTCGTCTTTATTCATCAATCTCAACTATGTCTGTACTATTTGAAAATCGTCAGCAAAGGATTACCAATCTTCTAAAATCAGGTAAAAATCTGCTCCTCCTCATTTTCACCTCCGTTCGGACGCGCTAACAGCCCTTCTACTAGAATGCTTTTTTACCAGTGAGCGAATTTATAAAGAGCTTTTTTACAATGAGACTGATGAAACAAATCCTAGAGAAAATAGAATAAAGCCGAAGCGGTTTTCAGAAAGGTGAAATAGCACAATGCCTCGACGCACCTCTGGAGTCCATGAATATTTTGCAAGTCTTTTTAGGGTGTTTTTGGCCCTCTGGGGTTGTCGAAGTAGCATATAGCAAACTGCAGCTCCGTAGATCGCAGCCACACTTTCACACTGTAACAAAAAAAAAACACTTGCACTCATTTTGTCCCTTTCGTGGAAGGCGTGGTCATAAAAGTCAGGTTTCGGACACGGAAATATGGACCTTGCCTGTACTACATGTAGCCTGACGCTAAATTCCAGGCGGCACCTATTCCAATGTCCTAACTTTAACCACAAACCTAGTCCTAACCCTAACCCCCTGGAATTTAGGACAAGACCAGCCAAACGAAGCTAAGATTTCCGACTACGCTGAATTAACCCGTATCCGTTTTTTTGATCGCACTTCAAAGTGAAAGAACCCCAGATGGAAAAACGGTTTACAATGGTCGCCGAGACTCACATATAACTCAAAACTCATAACAATACATATGTGTATACGGGGAGTTTGTATCGGTGTTTCTGCATGTAGATAACATATAATGCCTCCATGCTTTTACAAGGACTCTCTTGCTTAGAAAACACTGGTAAAGGTCTTTTAATTTATAATCCGCTTGCTGTAGACTGCTTTTCTTCACAACTGTTTTGTAACGATGTGTATTTTGACTTTGAAAAATACAAGAACTCAAGTAATTTGACACATTATTTCTTCCGAGTCGATGCCACAGAAGAGCAACTTTTACAATGGTCAGGTGTCTTGCTGAATCCTACACTCAAAGTTCGTTCCTACCCCTCTCCCTTTTTTCCTGTAATCCAGTTGCTGAGAAGTCGCTCCACCCATAATGGAGTGACTCCGGTCATCTCAACTATTGTAGCTCAGGTTATCTAAAAATGAGAATGATTGATTGCTGCAAAACTACCACTTCCTCCTCAAACGATACTAGTTACATGCCATGCAGCATCCGCCTAGTCGCATTCGGAGATCCTGTTCTTTTACTGTAGGGACTCAACTAATTAGTAAACTAAATAAACGGTCTGTGAATCGCGTAAGTTCCTGAGAAATCGGATACAAATATGGTATAAATACATTCAAAAAAATTGGGCATACCTGAAAACCACTGAGGTACTATCGGAGATATTTATGGCGTGTAAGTAGGGAATTTTACCGAATAAAACTGCGTTATGAAGCCGGAATCTGTGCCACGAGTTGTGAGCATTTCTCATGCTCACGGGTATACTAGTCACCTTGTCTTCCAAGTGAAGATTTATGTCAGAACTCCAGACATGAGTTCATGAGTTCCGACGAACATTGTCTCGGCACACAAGTGCCGTAACACATCTTTCTATTTTTTTAAAGTTCGCTGTCGTTAGCTTAAAAGAATGTTGAAATAAACAAAGTCTTACGGTGATAATTTTTACGACTCAACAGACCAAATTTAGGCTGGAAATTTCCCCTTACATTGGGATAGAAAACTCTTTGGCCATGGAACTCGGAAATGAACAAATCGTCGCATCCCTTGCTACAGGACGAGCCTAATAAACGTCTAGGTGGGTGGCGTCTGAGCTACATAAGAGGGCTCTTGGACAATTTAAAACAAATAATTCAACCTTGGATTGTTGGAAGGTTTCGTCTCGTATCAACTTTTTTGCTGTTGGTATGATAAGTAGGGGGCAGATAAGGAAGTTGATGTTTTTTTTCATGTCTTCGTGATTGTTACCTCAGTGTTCATTTGAGCAAAGTTGTTAAACGCCTTATCCAGGCTTGCTTTATTCTTTGAAAGAGAGAGGTGCAAATTGGTCAAAAATCTGATTGATTGTTTGTCCTTTTTCGCGCTGAGGGTCTAAAAGGTCAGCAAAAGTGAAAATTCCAAAAAGGCGTCATTTGAGGATAAACGATGCAGACTTTGAAATACTGTTACCACTGGCCGATTCGAACTTCGTCAACTTCCACCGCAGCTCAGCCCGTAAATAACAAATACCACGAAAGCCTATCAGTTATTCTTTAAATTCCACGGAAATTTTGATCTGTTTTTCAGCCGGATCTAAAATCTAAACCCTAAAAAGCTGTTTGACCGCTAACAGGTCGTAATGGATTGAATTAGTTCGCATATCACTCCGTAAGGTCAAATTTTGATCGCATGGGGAAGCATAATGAGCTAGGCCCTGAGACAATAACGAGATTATGGAAAACTATCTAAAGACAATAAAAAGAGCTATCGGTTGTTTTTTTTTCGAAAACAATTGAACAGATGTCGTGGGTCTCAGTCATAAATACGCACAAAGGTTGACACTGTAATTACTATTTGTCGCATGAATTTCATGAATTTCACGGGAACTATCGGCTATTAGGGGAAACATCTTCTACCTGATATCGCAGATCCGACTGTATTGGCCGCGAAAACAGCTGGGAACTTTCCTCTAATATTAGTTAGTCTGGTCTGTAGCTATTCGTCTTTGTCTTATTCTTAAGACGGTTTTTCATTTCTAGTTTCGGTACGTCAAGGATAGATATAAATGACTCAGGCGAAGGCACCCCCGCAAACGCACGTTTTCGATTGTTCATCACCCGGGCTGCACAGTAATATAAGGGAAGGCAGAGTAGCAAAAGTAAACAGCCAATAAAAGTCAATATGGGAGAGAGGGTCGAGGAGCCTTCAGAGGTCGGAGGTCAGAGTCTAGTTCTGTCAGGGGCTCAAGGGAGGGGGGGGGTGGGAGGCGCCTGGCTATCAGATGTCCCTGTGTCATCGGCGCAATGCGTCGTGGGGGGTGTGAACAAAGCGCCGGCGAGACAAGCTTCTGCGCCAGCGGATACTTGCGACGCCGGGGCAGTGACCATACGGTTAGACAACTTGTACAAAGCGTTTGTACAAGCGCTAAGGCTCCCCTGGGCAAAGACAAACCCGGCATGGGGGTTCACACCCGCCACGTCGCGTTACAGCGATGAACAGGGACGGCTAGTGGCCAGACACTTTCCCCTTACCCCTCCCTGAACACCTGGCAGAACTAGACTCTGACCGCCGACCTCTGAACGCTCCTAGACTCTCTCTCCCATATTGTCTTTTATGGGCCGTTTAGTTTTGCTACTCTGTTCTCCCTTATATTACTGCTGATGAACAATCGGAAATGTACGTTCACCGGACTTGACTTCTTAGATGTTTACAAGGGTATCCTCGCTGAATTTAAAAGGCTCATGTTCTGGGTTAGATACTCATCTCATACAGATTCTGCTGACCTCCTACTTAGTATGCGCATTGGAAATCAAGTGATATGTTTTGCACAGTTCAGTCACGTGAAGTGCCCTCGGATGAGGGGTCATCAGGATCCAGATAAGAAAATCTTACACTGTGTTTAGATGAACGTTCTGATACGAATTAACCTCATCTGTCGACTAGATGGCTCCCTGGCTATGAAGAGAGCTCAACCGTATTTGTTCTTCGCAATCAACTCCAGCTCGTTGGCGTAAAGGAGTTGCTCATGTGTTTTTGTTTGATTATGTAGCGTTTGACGCTAAACGACCATTTTCTTATGCACGGCCCTCAGATGTTCTGACCCAGTACGATTAGAAATCAAACTATATGGTTACCAAACAAGAGCCCTTTCCCGATTATTCCGTAGGCAGTAATTAACTGAGGGCAGAGATATTATGCAGCGAAATAACATCAAGGTGAGTACTGTGGCTCGCGTTCGACTTGTAACGCTCGAAAGCAACGTTCACAACAAGTCATCAAGAGTCAACAAGACTTATGCTGTATCCCATCTGCCTTTAATTAAAAAGAAACCTTCACGGTATTAATGAGAATAGTGATGATGCTTCTTTATTGTCCACATATGTTCCGTGTCTCACCACGGTTTTTTACAGCCATGTCTGTGATTTTGATGTCAAGTTCAGCTAAATTAGGAAATTTTCGATATCAACTCACTGAAGCAAGGGCGTGGGAAATAGTGAGAACCAAGTGAGGAGTGAAGAAAAGTAGACTCGATGACTGGAACCGAAGCTTTACTAATTTAACGTTTAGAATTTGTAACTAAGCCCATTTTCAGTGAAGAAGGAAGGTGGGAGAATGATGGCCGCATGTATCATAGGATGGAGTAGTCACTCGGTTGCATACCTACTGATGGCAGGTCAGGATCGAGTCACCGGTTACCAAGACGTCGTAGTGGATGTTTATAATTAGCCTGGTAGTGTTCGGCAGTAACTCTTACGAGGCCCTGGTCATTTGCGCATCTTTTGTGTGAACAATTAAAATAACTGGTTGGGGTTCGAACACTAGATTGGCGGAAGGAAGGCCATTGCTTTTATTCATGACTCCGGTCAAAAGCACCATAATTCAAACAATTCCAAGTTTAAACTGTCCGTTGATCAATAGTTATGCCGCTGAGAACCAATATCGCCGAAATAACACAGCATCTTCGCTGCCTTTCCAACCATGGACTTTGGGCGGGACTTCAAAACGTTAGACTAGTAAGGACTTTATCTGCAGGATCGAGGACACTTCTTCTCAATGACAAAAGGCCAACCCACCTTGAGAAGACGTTCGGCCGTCTGATGTCCAACAGCCTCAGCAGAGTCTCCACCCGCGCTGCTGCTGACAGCCAGTGACGCGGCGTCCATGCCCGAACTGTCCCCGTAACCGCTGGTTGCACGTTCAGCGCCGGTCTCTGCAGTGCGCTGTAGGTCCGTCGACGGTAGTCGCCGTTCCGTGTCGAAAATCAGACTTCCAATCACCCGGTTGTTTGGATTCAGACATATCTCTACCATGTTGGCAGTCGCCTCTTCCATGTACGCGGCATCCAAGCGAGCCAAATTAAAGTGCTTGAGTGCATTACTGCTGTCGCCGATGTACCTTTAAGTCGAGGAAACAGAACATCGTGTCTGAAGACCAACATGAGACAGGTAGAATCAGAGTTCATCAATGAGTTAAGAGTGACGGAGTGGACACGCCAGTCGGTCATGGTCCAGAGTAACACTCCTCTCATCATCATCATACTCTAAGGTATTGGCTCTCAGGACTTTTCTACGTAATCCGGAGAGTCAAATTGGTCGCTGAAATTCGTACAGCTCGGCTTCGACACAGATAACTTGGTGGAGGTTCCCCTTTTTGAAACTAAGAGATTTCATTGATTGGCTTTCTTTTTACTCTCGCTCACAACGGGCGATATTTCACTTATTTTGACTCATTATGTTGGTTTTAATGCGGTTACCTCTTTACCTAATTCAAACCCCTTCGAAATTCATCTATCCCTTATCCCCTGTCTTGCTACAGATTGATGAAAATGAATATTCGGTCACAAAACAGGAACCATCCGCAATGCGGGTGGCCTTAAGTCAACTTCTGGTTAAATATGGGTTAGATTTAAGGCTAGGGTTGGCGTTCAGTTAAGGACTAGGTTTAAGGATAGGCTTAAAGGTGACGTTATGGTTAGTCAGGATCAAACTTGGGGTTTACGTAAGGGCTAGTGTTAACTGCAGATTTAAGGTTTAGGGCACGATTAGGGTTAAAATTTGGACAACAGCTTAGTTTTACATTAGGGGTTACTGTTTGGGTCAGGACACGGGAATATTTGGCCTTTCCGGGGGTATGCACAGGTCCACCTTTATTACTTGGGCGGGGCGTCCCCATCCCCTTGTTCTGTTAGGGAACCATATGGGTCAGTTCTTCACCGAGGTATTTTTTCCATAGGAACAGAATCCATTTTTTCGTTTCTTTTTTCTCCACTTTTACCTGCTAATTTCCAACCAACTTTCGTTTACAAACAAGTACCTAACGACAAAAGGGGTTGCTGTAGGTTTTTCCACGTAGTTGCGCGATCGTCGCCCGACTAAATGTAACAATAAATCTAGTCATAATTATGAACCGTGTTCATTTTAATGCGTGAGATAATATTAAAAAATTTCAGCATTCGAAGGGACAAACGTCGGGCTCGGAAATATGCCCCCTCCCTCCAGTACTACAGATGACCTCGCGCTAAATTCCAGGAGATTCCCATTCCCGTGCTCTTGCTTTAATGTTAACACTAACCCTAGCCCTAACTCTACCCCATCCCTGGAATTCAGCGCGAGATCGCTTGTAATACCGCGCCGAGGTTCATATTTCCGTGCTCAACCGGATAAACATTATCTGACCACTAAATAAGTAGGACTCGAATGTGGAGTCCCTTGGACGAGGAGATACTCAACTATGTATGTATATGCATAATCTAATTCGTCAGTTCATTTGAAGCTACGGTCGAAGACATTTCCGTCAGAGTACAGTGCGTATGCGGGTCGAGCAAATATCGGCAGGGAGAATTTTTATTTTTCTTACAGGTAAATAACATTTTTGCGAAAAATAAGTGAGAGAGGAAACGTGCAGGCCGCCGAGCACAATGGATAGTGTTTTGACGGCAACAATGCATGTCTGGTAACGCCACGGGGCATAATGCTTTTAATTCACAACCAATTTACAGATGTACAGAGCAAAGCTACAATTGGAGATCCTCTGTGGTTGGTTGAGATTAACGTCCAACAATTACCACTGTACTTTTGTCCACAGAGATTGCAGGACCAAAAATGAAGTGTTTGGCGACCTGCACGTCGCCCATGGAAGCAGACGAATTGTCTTGGTTCTGATTATGGAAGCGTTATTTTAACTTTCCCTCGCTTTCCGGTAGCCAACGCGTCTATACACCGTCTATCGGGAGTGTGGTAATAAGTTAGAGTGCGGACTTACACCGTGCCATCCGCCCGCGCCCTCTCCTGCCTCCGGTCTTCTTGACTCTATTTTGGTACCGGGCCCGGGCGAGGGAGG
This sequence comes from Spirometra erinaceieuropaei, assembly GCA_902702965.1. NCBI lineage: Eukaryota > Metazoa > Platyhelminthes > Cestoda > Diphyllobothriidea > Diphyllobothriidae > Spirometra > Spirometra erinaceieuropaei. The sequence continues at coordinate 533,101 of CACRXP010000250.1, read as the reverse complement.
AGGTGAGAGTGCGGTAGACTCCGCGCAAGTCTTCTATCATTTTAAACTAATTCACGCGCAAGTCACCGTCCCTGTTCTCACCCCGCTGTGGGGCACACGACTGACCACGTCAGTCATCACAGTCGAACTGTCACATCGTCTATCCTCAGGGATCGGAAGCGCTTTTCTGCGCTCTTCCATCGAGCTGAACGCTGGTACCCCCAACACCTAACCGGAAATGATCGAACAACTATCAGCACAATCATGGCCTAGCACAGACATTTGGGACGCGGGGATAGCAGGTGGACCTTTCGTATTCAGCTTTCACCACTGGAGCAGAGGAGAGGTTTAAATCACCAGGTCCGCTGCTACTAATAGTCGTATGTGGAGAGGCATGATCAACATTATCGGAGATGACTGGGTCGGTCAGGACCACAACCTTGATATGCAAACGAAAGAAACTTTCATCGATGAGTGACAGGCAGCCCGTTCTGTGCTACTTGTTTCAGCCTGTCGGAAGCGCGTAAATGTTGCGGGATGTTAGCCTTCACGCTGTCAATGAACGCTCTAATTGACTTCACTGCATTTCAAGCTCCATGGAAGTTTATTTGCCACTCTCAACTTCTTAGTGAGAGGGACAAGACATGTTAACAGAAACTAACCCTTTATTGTTGTGAGCTTAATGCTCATGGTCTTGTCCTATCATTGACTTCCAAGTGTTTGATTGGATCTTTCCAGTGGATACGTAAAACTGGCCTTAATTTCATTATGTGCAGACACTTCAGCGGTAGGGAGTATCTTTGTTTATACAATTTCCTACTAAAATGTCGCAAGGGGGACTACATAGTACGATCGCCTCGAGCACTCTGGACGTCATAGACTATGGGATTTTGTGATGACTCACCCAGCCGTCCCTAGCTCGCGTGAGGAGGTAGCTAACAAGTGTTACGCCTAGGCCGGGTCTTTAGTTTTCGTAGTTTGAAATCGTGAAGACGCCTACAGCTTATCATTTTGAGCCTCCAAAATCACTCATTCATTAAGTGACGGTGATTGTGTTAACTTACCTCCATTGACAAACATTTGTAGAGCGCTATTCTGCTTAATGCATTCGATGTCGTGGAAAATGGTCCATGTAGGTTTAGTTTGGTGCCATTATTTTGCTTTATGTTTATTCAACCAGACGCGCAGTTAAGGCCCGCTCGATTACCCTGCATCCTCTGATATTCCATTCACTAGACAATCCAGAATACCGAAGGGACCGACAAGCGATTTACAGCCAGCTAGTCGACTGTACTTGTCCGATCTTATCTCTTGTGTGCTTTCTGTTTTTCCTTATTGCATGGATCAAGGATCTTTTGAATACCACGTATACCAGGGGATACTGACAAAGATGCGAGTAGATTTATACAGAACGGCTTCGGGCTTTTTCAAATTCCATTCAAGGAATAATAAACCCGCCCACTATCCAGTACCAGAAACGTAAATAAGTGCACGCACATGGTACAGATGATTCACTGACAGGGTTTATCAGATGGGTCCTAAGCGCTTCATTGAACTGAAGTTCATCAGTGTCTCGGTACCTGACATTTTGCCTCGCTGCCGATCGATGTTTATTCATAGAAGAATGGCATACATCGATTCAGTGACTCCCTAAAAAAACTCCGAATGGCTGACAGAAGCCACAAGCAGGCAGTCACCTACTTTGCCGAATCTAGCCGAGGCACGATACCAAGTCAACGAAGTGGTGTATGCCCACTCCAGTGTAGTGCATACATTGGTCCTTATACGCTTTCTCAACTGTAAAAGGACCAACTAGCTTGAATATGCAATTGGGATTTCAGGAGATTTAAACTTAGCTAGCGACCTTGAACTCCCGAAAACTTCTCTTCAGGGTGCACAACGTATTACGGGAGGAAATGCATTATTTGCTTCAAGTAGGCCGCTGTATAAGAGGTCAGAGCAACAGATTGACATGTTACATGAACTCACCAGTGATAAAGACCTCTGGCGAATTTGTGGCCTGGGCAAGTTTGACTGCCTGGAACTACTTTGTCCAGTTTATCGAGAATAACAGAGGCTTTGGGAAGTTGGCCCATCCGACGATAGGACTTTACCAAGCGAATTAGGGCCTCGGCATCGTCTAAACAAAGACAGGATTCATTTGGACTTTTATGAGATTTTGCAAAATAAAGGGTCGGATGTGGTTTGGTAGCCTCACCTGAAGTAAATAAACCTCACTCACCTCTAATTCGGAACAGGTGGTAATAGGGGTTTTTACAGGTGCAGCCGGGGAACGCACAGGCGACGAGGTCAAGTAGTTGTATGTAAACCCTAACCTTTAACCCTAACCCCTAAGCATGACCCACAACCCTAAGCCCTAAAGCTAACCCTTAATCCCACCCCCAACAGTATTTTGTCCAGCCGGTGGGGCTACCAAACCACAGCTTACCAAATAAAGCCATGCATAAAAATCCATGCTAGGATGCAGCCTTGACTGCGAGGCTTATCCATGGGTCTTTAGCAAGGTTGATAGGTCATTAACATTTCTTCCCGAGTACATTACGTAGGTATCATGGACCACGTAATAAGGTTTTAGGCAAAACAATTAGGGCAATGAACTAATGCATCCCCACGAGAACGTTTACAAAAAAGTTTCAAATACACTTAGTAAATTAATCTGCCTGTCTTGTGGAAGTCCAGTTAAAGTGGTTGAGGTGCTTTTGTTAGAGACTGCGGCTAAACATAAGTTTTTATGAGAATATTTGCCCATTTTAGAGGTAAATTCTGAATAGCATGACCAAGCGTATCAGATGTCAGTCGAAACCGAAGATGAAACTAAGAGGAACTCATAGTTGATTCAGGTTGCCCAAGTGTACACAAACTGCGGCTTTAGGGAACTTTTTAAGAAGGAAAACTGCAACTCACTGTGGAGGTCGGTTTTACGTGTACAACTCTAGTTCTTCGGGCTGTCCGAAATAAAATCCGAGTAGACCGATCGGCTGTTTAGCTCAGGCTGAGGTGACTCAGTGTGTTCCTAAACAGCTAACCTTAAAGACCGTTGTTAGGCAAGAGGAATTGCCGCTATGTCCATCAAAAATTTTGCATAGTGTGTTGGGGCCTTAAAAAGAAGTCCCAAATGCAGCTTTGGGTAAGGACTAAGTATATCCGCGGGGTGGGTAAGTGCCAACTATTGTTTAACAAATTTGTCAGTATTTTAACGCTCCTACTTTACTGGCAGACATATGCATTCCACTTAACATTACTTCGAGTATTTTTTACCGCCTGACTGCTCTCCGCACAGAAATTTTCTTCAAAATTGGACTTTCCTCTTACTAAAGGATCACTTGTGGGGTGTGTGGAACAATTAACCGATGTAGACATTTCAGTAGTACCGGCTCCTCGGGCGGTACAGGTCAGCGAATGTCATCCTGCTGACGAAGGGCCGACTAAACACTCTGCAGAACATTACCTTAATTGAAAAATGTAGCAGGCAGTTTTTCATAGTTTTCCTTCCCCTGCGCATATACTTAATCCTTACCCAGCTTTGTAGCGATTTGAAACCTTTTGGCTGACCATTTGGTGTCCTTTCCAGCTAGCTGTTTTTCACTGGACCGCGTACACAGTAATCTGCCGTCAGACAGACAGAAATGCTGGGGAACCACATGACTGATGTTCACATTAAAAGTTTTGCGGCTCGCGTTTGGCAGTCTTTTGAAGTGGTCGCCGAACTAACAGTCACTGAAGTGTTTAAACCAAATTTGCGTCAACGGGCCAACCACGGATGCAATCGCACGGAAGAACCAGGTAGGAAAAAATGCCAGATGGCTGGAGTCAAACTTCTGGCATTTGATACGCGCAGTATCGTGTCAGTTAGCTACTTCAGCACTTCGTACCATGA
>CACRXP010000250.1:495917-528897 GCA_902702965.1 Spirometra erinaceieuropaei | reverse complement strand
ACGCCACGTCAAATTGTGTTTGTGAATTCACATGCACTTGCGGATGCAAGTACATTGGGCGAACGCAAAGGCAGTTAGCAGCCAGGTCCATTGAGCACCTGCCCAAGTGGCTCCTTAGACAAGAAAATAAGATCCCGCGTTCATCCATTACGAAACACCTACTTGATACTGGTCACACCGTCGACCCCAAAACTTCCTTCCGAGTACTTGTTCGGGCACGAACAACTCGGACATTGCGTTACCTGGAGGCAGCCTATATACGACGAGTGAAACCAGATCTTTGTAAACAATTGGAGCACGTGGTTAACCTAACATTACCATGGTAGTCTCTAGCTCCATGATTCCCCCTATCTCCTCTCATTTTTGCTCTTTAACGTTTCCCCTTTTTTCACTTTCTTCCCCTACGGCGTTTGTGTTACTAACTTTATCGATTAGCCAACTTCTGAAACCTGCGGACAGCCATGGCAGGCAATTTTTCTCCAGGTACCAAGTCTGTTCCAAGATTCTTGTCGACCCGGGCCTTTTGTTTCCCCAAACTGTGTTATTAAACACGCCTTAAAAATATCTGTTGCATGACCTTTGGGATCCCAGGGTGTTACGGAGGCGGAGACCACATTGAAAGGAACGCGTGACCACGCCGGCTGGGAAATACATCCAGGAAACCAGCCAGCCGATCAGCGAGCGCTGCTGCATCGAATACGCGTGAAGCCCTTGCTCACGCGTGCGGCCCAAATATTCGAGAAGATTCCGTGAGTGTTTTCCAGCGTGAGAATCAACGTGCGACACGCCATGGGCCAGGACATTCCAGAATGCCCACCGCTATTGGCACGCCATCGGTCGGAAGGTTCGCGAACGGCCAGAACTCTATAAACAGGTGAGAGTTGATGATCTAAGAGATCCGCCATTACCGCCGATCTGGAAAAAAGTCTTTGTTTCCAGAACCTGCCCTCGTTCTCTTCCATCCCACCCGTCGGGATAGAACACAGGGACGTGTAAGAGGAAGGGAGCCTAGTCCTATTCATCTGAACTGGGATTTTGCCATATTTCAGCGCCTGAGCGATAACGAGTAACCTCTTAATCTCTACTATTTATTTTCTGGTCTATTTTAACAATGAGCTAGGCCGCCTAGGTCGTGCGGTTGACATGCGACCTGAGTCGCTCAGGGCCACAACTCTCAAAAACCTACCTTTTCGGGGATTTTTGTCGCCTTTCAGAGAACTTTAAAATTAACATGATTTATACTTCTCTGACGCTCCAGCACCTTGTAGTCATGTCGGAACACGCGGGAATTAGTAGGGGCCTTATCTCTCCTTGGTGACGTAAAAAACCAACCAATCTCCTTCATACAGACGCACTCGGTGATTCAGAAAAAGACTCAATTTGTCTTTAAAGTGTCACCCTTACATGGCTTACGTCCACTGTCCCAACGATGCTCTCTGGTGCTAGCCTCCAGCATGTCTGAACTGACTGCTAGTACTTGAAACCACTAATTCAAGAATTCGCGTTGTTGATACTTTTATATCTGTATCTGTGGACGCAACATTATGGAGTAACAGGTACTGCATTGGCGAAATTCGTTACTTTTGTCTTTTTCTACTAAGATGCGGTATAGTTTGTATCCAAACGACGCGTAAGCCCCTAGTGCCTACTTTGTTCTTAGGTATTTGGCCTCACACATACACGCACACTCCTGCACAAGACGAACAGCGTTCTTACCGGGCTCTTCTGCAATCTGCTTCTCCAAATGAGGGCAGGCACCAGCGAAGTTCCCCTCGGCGGTCTGCAAATCGGACATAATTATAGCAGCTGGTACGAACTTCACGCCACAGTCGCCAACTCGCACAGGGTAGGTGGCCTGCGTCGAACCTCCAGGAGTTCGGTCAGCGACCAGGGGGTGGAACATCTCCAAACGTACCTCGAGCGTGTGTTGTCGGTCACGCTTCAGCTGCGGAAATAGTTCCTCCTGCAAAAAAATAAGCCACTGTCTACGTCTATTTTTGAAGAACAAGAAAAAACGCGATTGGTAGAAAGAAGATTGCGACCGCTGGCTCCACAACGAGTATGTTAGGGAAAAGTGGCACCTTTTTCAATCTTCCTAACGAGGTGACGGTATACAAACTTGTAGGCAACCGAGACTAATAACTGAAGGCTTCTCGCCAACTGTAAAGCCCTGAGACGGTGGAATTCGGCAATCTGCAAGCTTAGGACGACTGGTGGACGCTAAGAACTCGACAAAACACTGGAAATAACAGCAACCTCACTCCCTATCATCCTGCAGCCAGAATGTTATCCCCCCACTCTGATGGCCTTTGCTATCGCACTCTTTCAGATAATCCGACGACAAGAGAACTATAAAGGAGTACAGTTCTAGTTGACTGATATACCGTGAAAATCCCCGCTCCCAGCGAAATTGGCTTTTTTAGGAAAAGGGCAGACAGTCCAAACGGGAACGGGATACATTTCCTTTTGCAATTGTCGTTGCATACAAGAGACACGCAATGCTTAGGTTACTTTTTTCTTCAGAAACTACTGTCAAACGTTCCTCTCGCTCTCTCTCACACACACAAAAAATCGACTGGATAGCCACTTTGTACGATACAATCCGCCAACTTCGTTAACGTCTGCGTTCCAACTATCACAAACTAAGAACTTTTAAAAATTAATCCTACAAGGATATATCTTTCCTCCCCTTGTCTGCGCTGAAGACGGCTAAGTTAATTTCTTTCGTAAATTCAAACGCCCAAATTGACAAAAACCACAACAACTGTCAAAGAGAGTTCAGCCGTCTCAGAATTAGAAACCGCAAGAACAGCAGGTTTCATCTGTTGAAGACCTGTGCCAAATACAACGTTCCTGTTCGAAACACAGTCTCCTGTCTGAGCAACCGCATGAAAACCACACTGATGGACTTATGCCTCAAGAATAGACTGTAGAGCTCTGAGAATTCGGACGCCCTCCAAGAGTAAGGTAATGTCCTTAAATGCCAGCTCTTGGAAATATAAACCAGTGTGTGCGAACCACTAAAAGACACCAGAATATCGTTAAGCAGCAGGTTGCGAAGGAACTGCCCTACTGGAATACCCAAGCTGTCTGTCGAACGCAGTAAAGCTGGGGAACTGAGCGTACAGTTCTACAGCAAAGAAAATCATACAAGTTATTAACGTCTTAATTCGCCCACCTGAAGCATCGCGAGCTTCAGACAGGTCTGCTCGCAGGGTGCTCGATCCCGGGAAGCGAGGTAGCAGCGAGCAAGGAGGGACAGTGCAGTGGTATGCTTTATCCGATCAGGTAAATCTGGCGGGTGCATTGAATTTATCTCCTTGATCGCGTTGTTACAACACTCGATCGCCAACTCGAGGTTGCTTGGTGGTTCAGCAGGTGTTGCCCGTGAATCCTCGTCTCCAGCCCCCGCCTCTTCTTTGTCTTTGCACCGCGTCTTCTCACGCGTGGGTGAATTTACGTCTAATGCCGCATCAGTCGTTGACAGATGTACATTTAAGTAAACTTGACCCATGCAGACGAGGATGCTAAAAGGAAGAAGCTTGAAACTTTCGAATATATCTAACCAAAAAATCATAAGGAGTTCAACTTTCAGAAGTTTTGCCGACAGGTACAGGGGGTTTTCAATAGCCATTCACGTTTACTTTTTCATGCTCTATCAGCCATGCTCCAACTCCAGCCTAGAAAGACCTTTACACTCCTCAGCTAGCCTAGTACTTGCCAGTTTTTTTAGCTGGCGAACGCTGTACGCTTCGGTCGAGAATACTGAAGGTCAAGTGAGACTGGTGTTCGTGAGCGGGTTTGATCTCGACCTGAAATGAGGTGAATCGGCAAATACCACTATCAGGACATTTGGTGATCGAACAGGTATTATTACTGACTGGTAGTCTTGGTTTTACAGCCTAACTAGTCAAGAACTAGCAGCATGAGGCATATATCCATATTAAGGATCTAGATGGAAGGAGGAGAAAGGAAAGTAGAAATATCTAAGTCAGGAGGCCAATGGCCAAAAAAGCTTAAAAACGGCTACATGCCATATTTGGATTTCGGTCAGCTCAGAAGAGGGTTTGGGAGGCTAGTACTCTGTCACTCTTTTCTATTTTCAGTTAATAACCACAGGTGTTATGGGAATAACATTTCGGAGATTCCTCCTTTTTTCTCTGACAGCCGCAGCGTCTGAGTTAAGTTCTTCTAATTGCCCTTTTTTTATTTCCAGCTGGGCTTAGCTATAGGAAGTATTGCTTGGAGCGCGGACACACAACAACAGGTCGCGGTTTGTATCAGTCAGGTTTATAAAAAATAACACATTTTCATAAAACCAATGAATGCAAAAAAACTTTCCAGGAAGGGAAAATCTCGCCTTTGTATGTGCGAAGAAGACGCAAATCACTTGTTAAAGTATAAGATTACTTTTTCTTCGGTAACAAAATGCATTACTCGTTATGAAGATAATACAAGCAGATTTCGACAAAAAACAAAGCCGACGCTGTTATCAATCTGTATACCTTAGTCATGTGATGGAATCTCTCAATGATTCCCATCCATTCTGGTAACCCGCGATTTTCGTTCCCTTTTCAGCAGTCAAGCGACCAAAAAGTAACACAGCTCTGGTCGTCCATGAATGGGCTCTATACAAGATAACCCTCTTGCTTATTAGCATGGTCCGTTTTTTCATGCAAGAACAACTGGATAAATCGGGTACAGGACACACTTTCTTCTGGTGTAGACGTCCAAAATAGGAAGGGTAGAATACTGGAGTTGTCTTCGCCATGAAAAACAACGTTGCTCGTCTTCACTCCAGGGACCAAGTGTCCACAATTATCAACAGCAGAGAAGCCTTAAGAATACTCAGACGGTATAATTAAGGCAGTTCTATAACGCCTAACCCACCCCAGTTGCAACTGTGCCCAGTTCAGATGAAACTGCCCCTCTCTCAAAAACGCTACCGACTCGGGAGCGTTTGACCGAACACTTTACGAACACACTCACTCGACCATCTTTAATTTACGAGTAAGCCAGCAGTAAACTTCCTCAAGTATAAATCAGAGATGAGTTTGTCCGTTCACCTCGCTGCAGGAAGTAACCGGGGTAGCGCAGCAGCTGTCCAGCAGCAGGCGGGCGTACGCGGACTCGAATGCAGTCGAAGCCTATGAAAAGGATGGCTTTACCCGCAAAAAAGCTGGCCTCACTATTCCTATAGATGAAGGGGGGAGAAAAATCCCGCAGGACATTCACCAGTACAAGCTGCAAGCCAAACGAGTGAGCAGCGTCACTCATTGTGGGGTCTCCGTTGCCAGTATTGCCGACAAAATCGTCGCTCGCATTCTCCTCAATCACCTAAGGATCAAACTGGAACAAGGACCTCGTCCGGGGACTCATTGTTGACTTGAGAAGGGCCGTATTGAAACCGAGAAGATAAGCCTACCCGTCAGTCCGACTGCTGGCAACCACGATGCGTTCACGGGTGATGGATAGTGAGGCGACCTTCAGCAATGGTTAGCCGCGAAAAAAGCAGGCTCTTTGGCCTGACGAGTAATCAGTCGCGGACTAGCAGGGGCAGTACTACCAGGACGTTGAGGGCTGAAGTCTGACGCTCTGATTGTCTTATAAACTACCGCAAAGTCCGACGACGGCGCTGTGATATGCCGGCCACGAACCGACTTTAAGGAGGTTTGCTTATCATCAGTGCCCTACAGTTAGGCTCCTGACTGAAGACGATAGAGTGGACAAGCTGGAACAATCAGTCTGAGTGTTTATTGGAGACACAATTGTAACAAATTTTTTTAAGGAAACCTGATGAAAATATCAGATACGTACTACGAATTTCGCGCGAACCGATGTGTTACTCGATTCATATCAAATAATGTGCGCGAACAGTACGAGAGCCAGGCTAGTCAGTCAAGAACGGACGTTTGCTACTGGATGCTGGGACGTGCGAGTTTTTTTAACCCTGGTACGCAAAGACCAACGGCGCGCAGTCTTCGTCAGTAATAACGAGATGTCCGTTACCTCTCCGAAGTCCGAATCCCACCTCAAGAGGTCAGGGAATTAAGATCTCTAGGGTCAAATCCCACTTCGCCATCTAGCATGGCGGTCTAGAAAACACCTTTGGTAGCCACGGTGTGGCGACTGTCCTCCCATGGTGCTTATGCAAAAATTGGTATCTAACCCATTAACTTACGTACGACTGAAGCTACACGCCACCAACATCTCTGCCCTCCCCGTCTGACCATTACCATTAGTTATCAATCATCGCGATAAAGAAAGCAACTCGCAGCTGCAGAAACTGATTAAAAACATGCCGATCGTGGTTTGCTTACTGTTACATGTTCGAAAATACGTAAACCAATTCAGGTGACTCCTCCAGCAATCGGAACAAGATGGCTCTGCCAAGCGGTCTCCCTGTTTGTGTTTTTCCTATTTGTAAGTTAAATGTCGTTCTGCTGAATTTGTCTGCTCGCCGTTTATATTTCAGCAACCAGTTAGCTTAGAGAGTGATGGAAAACTCTGTTTCCCGCCCCCTTACCCCTCCCTTCCCCCATCCCCTCGCAAACCCCCCTTCAAAAAGTCTTAGGGCGAGAGCGACAGCGATCGCGTAGGCGGCCCAGATTAATTTATGTCGCTCTCCACTTAACAAAGAGGGGACCCATGATGGAGTTTGGCAGTCATCTAGGATGCCTGAGCATCCCCACAAGGGGAAGGGGTTAGAAAAGGTACCCTAAACAAATGCTGGGATCACGTCCTCTACGCGCTGACCGTGGCTCGCAGACGCAAAACTCAAGGTCAAAACGATCAAACCAGAAACCTCCTGCTCCCCGCCGCCCCATCCCATAGGCTGGTAGGGTGAGTCCGCTCACTCTGACAGCTTGGAATGTTTGTTACCTTTTAGACAATCCCAGGAGCAACCAACCAGAACGGAAGACGGCGCTATTGACTCGCGAACTGGCCCGCTACCAGGTCGACATCGCTGCCCTAATGAGACCCAGTCCTCCAAACAAGGCCAAGTGTACGAAGTGGGTGCTAGCTACAGCTTCTGGAGCGGTCGCCCCAAGGCAGAGCGACGGGACGAGGGCATCGCTTTTGCCATGTGGAACGACATTGTGGGACGACAGCCCTGTCTGCCCCGGGGTATCAACGGTCGCCTTATGAGCCTCCACCTGCCTTTTCGGGAAGGTAAATTGGCCACCGTCGCCAGCGTCTACGCCCCGCCGATGACCAGCCCTGACGCTGCAAGGGACAAATTCTACGAGTACCTGCACGCCCTGCTGACGTCTGTGCCGATAAATTGATTGTCCTTGGTGACTTCAACGCTCGCGTCGGCACAGACCATGATGCCTAGAGAGGTGTGTTGGGTCCCCCTGGTCTCAACGGCTCCAATGACAATGGTCTGCTACTCCTACAAACCTGCACAGAACACCGGCTAATTCTGACCAACACCTAATTCCGCTTCTCGATGCGAGAGAAGGCCAGCTGGATGCTCTCTCGGTCGCGACACTGGCACCTGATGGACTATGTCCTCGTCCGGAGACGAGACTAGCGGGACGTGCTGGTGGCAAAGGCGATTCCGGATGCCGACGGGTGGACCGACCATCGCCTCGTCATCTCCAAGATGCGGGTTCGCCTACAGACTCGCAGTAGACCTTAGGGTAAGTGACCACCAAGTGAGCCGAATATTGTTTTGTTGTCTTTACCTGCTCACCATCTCCGTTTCAGTAATGAAATAACTCAATGGTTAGTCAAACTTACAGTCGCCGTCGTCACTGAAGCCGAAGAGGACGCCTCCGTGGAGAATCGATGGTATCAACTGAGGGAAATAGTCCAGTCGATCGCCCTAGCTGTCCTCGGTCGCGCACGCCGCCAACATCAAGGCTGGTTCAGTGGCAACGACGCCGCCATCAGCAATCTACTCGCCGAGAAGAATCGCCTGAACAAAGCCTACGTCAACCGTCCCTCTGACGACAACAGAGCAGTATTTACCATAGTCGTCGCCTTGTGCAACGGCGGCTGAGGACGATGCGGGACGCTTGGACGACTTGCAACGCCGAAGAGATAAAAGATTGCGCCGATCGAAACGAATGGAAGAATTTCTTCTTCGCGATCAAGACTGTCTACGGTCTCACAGCTAGTGGAAATGCTCCTCTTATCAGCGCCAATGGCAGTACCTTACTCATCCGGAGGACACGAATTCCTCAGCGATGAGTCGAACACTTCAAAAGCGTCCTCAACCGTCCCTCTACCATCTCCGACACCGCCATCGCCCGTCTGCCTCAAGTGGAGACCAACGCCGACCTCGACCTCGCACTCTCTCTCCACAAAACCATCAGGACCGTGCAACAGCTCTCCAAGCGAGAAAGCGCCTAAATAGGACACGGTTCCTGCTGAGATCTACAAACATGGTGGCCACCAACCCATGGAGAATCTGGTGGCGTTCTTCCAAGAGATGTGGCGTCAAGGAGAAGGCCCGCAGGATTTCAAGGACGCCACAATCGCTCAAGTTTATAAGCGGAAAGTTCATCGCCAACTCCGCGACAACCATCGGGGCATCTCCTTACTGAATAACGCGGGAAGATCTTCGTTCGCATCCTCCTCAACCGTCTGGACAACCACCCAGAACAATGTCTCCGGCCGGAAAGCCAGTGAGGCACCCGCCGTCATCGTGGGACCACCAACATGTCATCACTGCTCGTCAACTGCAGGAGAAGTGTCGGGAGATGCAAATCCACCCTTACTCTGCCCTCTTAATCTGACGAAAGCCTTCGACACGGTGAATCGATAAGGACTGCGGAAAATCGGGCATAAATTTGGTTATCCCGAACGATTCACTCAGATGGTACGTCAGCTCCCCGATGGCATGATGGCGCGCGTCACGGACAATGGAGTCATACCAGAGGCATTCGCAATGACCAACGGAGTGAAGTAGGGCTGCGTCCTCGTGCCTACTCTCCTCAGTCTCATGTTCTCTGCCATGCTGATGGACGCCTACCGAGACGAACGCATGGTTTTCGCTTCGCCTACGGAACGGTCGGCCACCTCCTCAATCAGCGGCGGACGCGCTTCCAGTCGCGTGTTTCCACAACTACTGTCCATGAACTTCTCTTCGCCGACGACTGTGCTCTCAACGTCACCTTCAAAGGGGACGTCTTCGTATCAACTGCAGCAGCCGGACTACGTTATCCGCTGCCACCCCGTCGAACTCTGCCTCATCACCCACGCCTATAACTAACACTGATCGCACTCACGAATCCCACTACCATCATCCTCCGCCGTTGCCTCAACATCCGCTACAACGGCCTCCGTACCAACCACCACTGCACAAAATCCTGATACACCAATAAACATCAACTCCTCCACCGTCAACGCCAGCGATGCGGACACTATCCGTACCTCTCCTCACTGCGACCGCACCTTCAACTCACACATCGGCCAGGTCGGTCACTTGCGAATCCATTGTACAGAGACTGGCGAACCAGTGCCTGGAGCACCAACCTACACTCGCGGCACTCGCCTCAACTGTCCGCATTGTCCCCGCACATCCACTCACCGCATGGGCCTATTCGGTCACAGGCGTATCCACGAGTGCGGAATTTACCGCAGTTCCGACACTGCTAGCACCTCTAGCGCATCCACCATGCCTAGCTCAACCCACATCCCGCCGTCCAGCACACCCACCACCATCAGCTCCACCACATTCAGCACGCCCTGCGCACCCACGTGTCTAACCTAACGCACACCTTGTCGTCCAGCGTGTCCACTGTCAGCAGCTCCACCATTGCCAACATTTCCGAAAGCGACACTGACACCGCTGACTTTTCCTGTCCTCACTGTCCCCGTATATCTACCTCACATATCAGCCTGCTCGGTCACTTGCGAATTTATCGCACAGAGACCGACAACCCAATACCTGGAGCACTCACACACACTCGCCGCATCCGCCTTAACTGTCCTCAAGGCGCTCGACTATTCACCCACTGCATGGGCCTGTTAGGCCACATGTGCATTCAGAAAACCTGCGGTACACAACCGCCAGCTACACCGCACCACCACACCTTCCCCCGCCAACACCTGCATCACACAACATCATCATCCACCACAAGCATCCAAATGCCACCTCTCATGCAAGGGGGAAGTGTGCATCTCGGCTCCGTCTCCATGCGGCTACTCTGTTGCATGAGGGATCCGATACCGAGACAATCAAGGTGCGTCAAGCACCGTGGCTTTGTAGGCTGCTGACTGACGCTCCAGCTCAGTCCACGCAGTCTGGTCGGTTGTGTGAGGGTCTGTGTGGAGTGGCAGACTGATGGGCTGGGAGCCAGGCTGACACGGGCCCTTCCTAACATGACCTAAGACACCCTCACGCATGTGAGATGTACGTCGCTCAACCCCCGTTGTGTAATATCCTGGTGCTTGTGTTTGGGGGCCAAGTCGTGCATGTGGCGCGCGCAGACAAGGCGACTAGATGTGTCAGCCACCGCGCCCATTCCCAGCTACTGTTAACTGGCCGGCTCGGACAGTGACTGGGGCCTGGGAACAGGAATGGGTAGTGAGATCGACGTCTCAGAGCATTTCCCACACAATAAACAATCTGACGTGCAAGAAGCTACCACGGTGCGCTAAAAACCGTGGCTTGGAAGGTTGCCAACTGACGGGATACCTTGGACCTCGCTGTCGGCCCAGTGTTTTGTGTTTGTGGGTTGCGAGGCTGACCGGTGGACTAAGAGTCAGGTTGCAATGGCTCCTTTTTACTGTGGCCTTTATGGCACTCCCACTTCGTGGGATTCGAGTCGGGTGTGAAGGCACGCCTAGGTACGGTTTCGGCTGCGCCAATTCCCACTGCTGTTATTGGTTAAAGTCCTGGTCCTTTGTTATGTGGGTCAGGGAGTGTAGAGTGAAGCGCCGAGATGCGGGGGAGGCCTTGCCATCCACCTGCATCCTATCCCGCCTCCGGTCTACTTGACTCTGTCTTGACGCCGGGTCCAAGTGGGGGAGGAGGAGAGAGTGCTGTAAGTGCAGCGCAAGTCTACCTTCGTTATAAACTAAATCAAGCGCAAGTCACCGTGCCTACTTCGTCTTGTTGTGGAACACACGGTTGACATCGCCGGTAACGACGGTCGAACTATCAGATGTTCACACTGCCGCAAATTCTTGAATTCCCCCATGGCTACCAGTAAACGACGGTCGTATGCCTTGGGCACTTTGTCCCAGAGTTTCATGCCGTCCACCGTGAGTTCCAATAGCGAAAAATGAAACTAGACAGCATGTTGACAAAAATCAATACAAGGATCAGGATCTGCCATCGCTCCAACTGTTTCATGCTCGATCTACACCCAATAAATTTGTACTGCCACCCGCCCTGTTTGCCTGAACGCACAGCAAATATATTCCGGACGAAAATCGCTGTGACTGGCCATCTGTATCCGCCCCTACGCCTCGAAGCCTACCTGTTGAACTAGTTCTGTCGACGCCGATCAAACCGCTTAAATTACGCAACCTTAGATCACAAAAAATGACTTATTAGTGAGTAGGTCAGGCCGACGTGCTCTTTTCATGTGGCGTCTGCGTTCGATGTGACACCAGGGAAACCTGTGTCCGGACGCGCTTCTCTTAAACTTTAATTTCCTCACTTCTTAATCGGCCGCAACTCCACTCGTGATCCTGCACTATCCGCTCGATTGCCAAATGAGCCATCCGCTCGCAATTGCTGCTCCTGTCAAATACTAAGAGCGGTAATAACAACATCCAAAAGTTATGTCTCAGACGGAACTTTTGGAGATCAATCCAGAAATTCTTACTAACATTTGAGTCGAAGGCAATCTACTTTTTCGGAATAATTCCATAACACCTACTCCACATTTGCTGCCTCACGACAATAATAACAGTAATTCTAGAAGTGAGTCGAACCATTAGGTGTAAGCCATTACTTTAGCTCCACATCATAAATGGCACTTCCTTCGGCATCAAGAGGGGAACAATCAGACAAATTCGCTGGACTGCAGATCATGTTCCCCAACGGTATGATTGGCTCAGGAGAAAACTTGTAATTTCAACTACCCCTAATGAAATATACGCTTCCAAACATAGAGCGACTTGATGTGGAAGCAACGGTTAGGGTCGGCCTCAACTACGAAAATAACTGAAATTGAATCCACAAAAAATTACGGCAGAGCCTCTTTTTAGCGAATAATTGAGTGTCAAATCACACTGGGATTGATTCAGGTTTTGCTGGATGTCGCCTATAGCGTAAACGAACCCAACATTCAGTTGCTTTCATGGAAAGCCGATCCAGGCGGACCCACGCTCGGAAGCGTGAACTTTCACTCGCATATGATGGATCTATCACCATGTGTAGGTGGGGCGTGAAGACTTTTTATTGTGTACAGTTTTGGCAACTTTTGAGTGACGTTTTCTGAGTTAGAGATCTATTGCCAACAAAAAACCTTATAGGTCACAGCCGTGTTCTTGCGTGTGTCTCTACTAGATTTGCGCGTTCAAGGAAATTTTTCTGGATAAATAGAAACATCTTTATCCTGTACGACACTGTTCTAGAGGCATACAGAATAACGGTCACTTCGACTCTGGCGTCGCGCTTGTTAACTCTCAACTCCAACTCAACATGCATTAGAGTTCTTTTAAATCTGGCACTCGGACGTAAATACTACAAGTCCTGCTCACCACCAGGCGAATTATGAGACCTTGCGGGTCCATCTCGCCAGTTGCTCTCCCTTCCGAACTTCTAACTCGTTACCCTATATAGTTAGGCACCTTTACTCTATTTAGGCTACAGCGAACTTCGTATATAACCTCTTTTCATCTGTGCATTCATTTCATGTAAGAAGTTAGTGTCAACCGTTTGGTTAGCCATTAGTAGACTTAAATTTCGAGTTTTGATTTTGTGTACAAAGCCCCCAGTAAGAACAGTGCTGCTACAATGCAGGTAGACCTTCGAGGGGGAGGCACGCGAGGAAGTCATACAGCGACAGGGATTATCGGCATATGATTTCCAGTTGCCAGTGATTGCGATGACTCAATGACTCCGATGTCCCAATATGCAATCAGACAGTAGAAAAATGAATAATTAACCTTGTCAAAATCCTCTTGCAAGCTCGGACAAGGTCCGTGGATTCCTCGGAACCAACACTCTGCATAATGCTCATTTGCTTAAGCTTAGCCCGATCAAGTGTCTCCAACTGTTCTTCTTGCCTTCCTTGCTGACCGTAGATGATAGCCATGAGGATGAGGACATCTGAAGACCGCTGTAGATCGACCGTTTGCGTACCTAAAAGAATGCAGTTTACTCTCCTCAGTTGTATATTAATAGAACAGGGAAATCAAATGCAATCGCTCTTATCGTTCGTTGGCGAGCCACCTTTAACAGATTGCTTGTGTTTAACAAGCAATCCGTTAAAGGTAAGCATGAAGCAATAAAATTTCTGAAATCAACTCTTTGTATTCTAAGCAACTTGGTGTGTCCTAATCGACTATTTGCTTCCACTTTACTTGTGGTGGTTCTTCAGTTTCTCTCTTTCTAGGTAATCGGACTTTCGGACCCATCTTTTCCTCAAAATTAAGCAAATGTCGTATATGCTGTAGGCATGTTTTCCTTATTATCCATTAGGCTCCTTTCACTTTACACATAAGCACAGTCGTGGACTAAATGGTAGCACAGTAATTCACCAGTCCTGCATGAAAATTATATAAGGCTGATAATATGTCGAAAACATATATCTACTGGAAACATCATCATATCTTGGAACTTCATCCCATCACTTTGTACCAACTAAAAAAACTTGGCATCCCGTAGGGCATACGTGGGCTGATTCATCTAATAGAGTGGCTCCCATCCTATAGACATAGGCATTAGTCGACAACGGAACTCTCAAACAAGATGTTGCAAAGACTTGATGACTCAGCTACTTATATATCAATAAATTGGGCGAATTTCGGGAACTGCTGTCACCTAAACT
Source organism: Spirometra erinaceieuropaei (assembly GCA_902702965.1). Taxonomy (NCBI): domain Eukaryota; kingdom Metazoa; phylum Platyhelminthes; class Cestoda; order Diphyllobothriidea; family Diphyllobothriidae; genus Spirometra; species Spirometra erinaceieuropaei. The sequence goes on along the minus strand of CACRXP010000250.1, from coordinate 514,936 downwards.
CTGAAACAGGTCACTGGTTGTATGTACTTGGCGGCAAAGACCTTCTGTCGTTATGTGCATTCCCTATATTCTACTTCGAAATATTTTCGAATTTCATGAAGAACGTGGGTGAAATCCTTCAAATGGGCTGTTCTCTTTTGCTGTTTTTTTCTCCTTCCAATACACTTTAAACTGCTATTGCTAGGCTGCTTCCTTCTTCAAGATGCATTAATCCATAGACATTTTCTAATCGGTCTGCATGGTTAACACCTGCATAAATACGTAATCTAAGCATGTTCGCTCAAATTTTGTGAGGGTAGCCTTCGCTGGTAGTTTATTGAGGTGAAATATCTGCACGTTTTTCACTGCTTTTCTTATACAGTGCGTTCCCTCTTCATTTATTTTACGAAGCTTCTGGTGGTCCTTCACTAATTTTTGGTAGAAAATGTGGGAAGCTGGATATGACCGATCCCGGATAAAAATGCAATCATAAAAAAAATCCGAAATTTTGGTAGGATCAAAAAATCGAGTGAAAGTGTCGGAGAAGCAAACCGATTCTGAGCTGCTTAAAAGGTCATTACTGTGTTTTTAAAAAATTTTTTGTCTCAGAGCCTGTGGTCCCCCTTTGTGCTTTGCACGTTAAATTACCCGGAACGGGGTTACACGATTAAACTTTTGTCCTTAACTTAAAGGCAGTTTTATTTCTTAACTGCAGGTCGAACCTAAAATTAATTTATTCTAATGATCGCTATAATCCAGCAAATCATAGATTCACGAGTACATCTTGATTACCGGACAAGCCTTCTCCATTTCATTATATCATCTCGGAATGCATATTACCTCCGTTATTCATCATATTTTAGGACGTCATACGCTCATTATGACCAGACGTTGGGAGAAATTCTCACAGAGACGGGCGGCCCAATTCGGAGCAGCTGACTTTCCTCCACCGCTGTCGCGATCATGGCATCCTACTGAAGTCTCTTCGCTTCAAGCCCCATCTACCGAATGCGACTGGAAAGCTACTCGCGAGCAAATATGGATTCCGCGTTTTGAGTGCCATTATATCAGACGTATGCCATCGGCTTTCCAGATTCGAGACAACAATATCCGACCTTAGAAGCCGGTGCTTTTTATTCTTACCCGAAGAGATATTCGAAATCGAACTACAAAGAATAAATGCTACCAAAAATGATGCCACTATGAAGAAGCGAGCCGAACTAAAAAAAATGCAATCTCTTCGTCCTACCAACGGGTGCAATATATCTGCGAGAGTTGTTAACCTTTCGAAAAGAAATCTAACACCCACCGAAATAAGCCTACCGTCTTAAGGTCATAAATTCAAGCATATCGATGCTGCATCTACAAACTTCCCAGCAAGTCTTAACTCCGGCCTACTGACTTCTGCTCTCCATGAAGACATGCGTGCGGACATACGCAGTTGTGCCAAACGTCACCGAAACTTAACTATCGATGAAGAAGATGGGTTGCGATCTCTGAAGACTTATGACAGTATTGTGGTTATATCTGCTAACAAAGGTAGCGCAGCTGTCATTCCAGACAAGACTACGTGCCAGAAGCAACTAGGTCTCTGATGACGGGGAAGCCTGTACATAACTCGCTGAGAACCCAGCGAAAAAGCAGGCCGCAGCTGTAAAGAAAAAGGTAAATGAACTCGCTCGACTAAGGCTGCTAAGTCCTGATGACTCCAGATTCATGACTCTCAGTGACCCTGTACCGCACATGCATGTGGCCTTCCAAAAATGCATAAACCAGGTGCCCCATTGAGGATGATAATGCCACCCATTAGATCGCCCACTTACTACTTAGCCAATTGGTGATACAGACATCTGAAGCACCTCGCCGATGGATCACAATACAGTGTCACAAACTTTCGGGCCTCCCTTGAAAAGATACAAAGTCTTGAAGTAAATCCTGATGAGAGCATTCTATCATTTCATGTGGCCGTCTTGTTTTCCTCAACACCACATGACCTTGCATTGAGAGCGTGGACCGATGTCTGTAAGACAATCCCATCGAAATTCGAATACAGCACGTCTTAAAAATGCTTAGGCTCTGCCTCAGGAATTATTGCTATTTCGGTGGCAAGTATTACCAACAGGTTGAGGGCACCATAATGGATTCGCCAATTTCGGGGCTACCCGCAGAACTAGATGAAGATGTTGTACAAAGTTTTCAGTCAAAACTGAGGCTCAGATACGTAACTGACACATTCGTCATTATAGAGACCTGTGAAGTTGAACGATTTCACCATAACCTGAATGGCGCCTTCCCAGCTCCACAATTTGCCCTCGAAGAAACAAGAGGAGAAACCCTCCCGTTCCCAGACGTGAGCATACAAAGGCTCAGTGACAGTGGTCTCACAACAAGCGTTCACCGGAAAGGCTCTGAGGTTGGAATCATCCTTAATTGTCACCCGGCGATCCATAGAAGCAGCTGTCTTCGGACCTTTTTCTGCCGGACCTATCGTTACTGCAGTAGCGAGGATTTACTCAAGAAAGACCTGAATTACTTCTATCGGTTCTTCCGACCCAACGGATACCTGGTCAACTTTGTAAAAAACTGTCTCACACGTCAGAGACAACCACAAAGTATCGACTCTAATGGGGACAAGATGTCACAGGAATTCTACCCCCTGGCCTACATGCCAAAAATTTTCGAAGCGACTGCCCGACAACTAAATCAGCTTGGCATCTCTATCGCCCACAAACCGGCGTCTTCACTGCGCACAGCATTATCCCGAGTAAAGAACCCCATACCGGAGCAGCAGACAAATGTCATTTACCGCATTCCATGTGTGAACTGCTTTTACGTTCATGTTGGGCATATCGGCCGACATCTCGGGACCCGCATTAATGAACATAAGTTGGCCACCCGCTGACAGAACCCCTTGTTTCTCGTGTTTGCGCACGCCCTTAAGTGTGATCACTGCTTCAGTTAGGAGGGGATTGAAGTGATCGCCAATGTCAACACCAAATAGGCGCGCGTTTCTCGAGGCTTGGTACTCTAACAGCAACAACAACAACAGCATCAACCGCCATGTCGACCTGGACACTCACTACGAAGGTTTGAGTCCACTGCTCACTGACTGGCGCCCACCCTAAGACACCAGCTGCTGGTCCGTATGAGCATTTAGAATATCACGGATTGCACACCTTCCCAAGAGAGTGACTCATAAGTGAAACTTAAACATCTCCCCTAACTTTCGGCACCTATCCAAACATGCTACTCACTCCTTCACATGGACGTCTGTTCTGTCGATGTAACCTCAACGTCCCCCAGTGCCCCCTCTCTAGTGTGATTATCCCTCTTTCACTATCCATTTCGTCTGACGACGAGCTGGTATAACCGACTTGAAAATTCACGAGTATATCTCGATTTTCCGACAAGCCTCTTTTTGTTATTATATCATCTCAGAATGCATATTACCTCCGTTATTCATAGATTATCTACGTAATGATGATAGCGTAGGTACCTAGTAAAATTGACGCTGTTTTCGAATCCAGCCGATTCCGTAAATCATCTACCCATAAAAGATAGTCTACTTGCTCACTATGAGATAAGTATATTCTCTGCAACGGCATTCAACTGTGGGTTTATTTTTAGGCGAATAACTGCTGGCCGAAGAGATTTAAATGTATTTATTCGTACTCGGTCAAGACGATGCATAGGGGAATATAAGTCCATGACTTCACTCCTTGTAAACTGTTTGGTAAAAAGATTAACTAGTAAAAAAGGGTTGTGCTAGTTTTGGGTTTTTTGAATCCTTAAATGTGGAAAAAAATGGTGTAATAAGGTCAAAAACACTGCTGAACTTTTTTCAGTTCCATAAACATAACTGAGCAAGAAGTAATTAATGAATAGCGTACCTAAAAGGTATCGTAATATTCTTCAAAAACAACTCATTCGAGTCAGGACTCGCGAAAGTAGGATGGAAAAACGGATCGATCACAAATATTCCTGTCGCCTTCTCAGATTGCAGTTTCCCGTAGGAGGTAAAAACGCTCAAACGCTTTTTCGTGCTCCAAATTTGCTTTTTGCAAAATTAAAAGACCTGAAGTAGCGTCGAACTGTATGGACTAAGTCGTGCCCTCTCACTTATGCGCCAATTACCATTTCAATTACACATTTCATCTTTCTTTCAGGCAACTGGGAACTCACTTTTATGCTGTTGGCAGCTAGTGTTAAACCTTTTCATCGGCACCAGAAATTTATTTAAAACTCTGAAATTTAATGGAGATTGGTGTTTTCCGTAACATCTAATGTTCCCCCAACGTGCGCACGCTTCTGTATAACCCAGAATGCCGCTGCAGAATAGAGGTGCCACAGGTCTAGAAAGGCGGTAACAGCCCGTATAGCACTCTCGACTAAGCACCCAGCAATACCTTCGCGCTACGCACTAAGCTCTGCTTAAATTTACCCCGGCTGGAACGGCACCAAACGGCCTGGTACTCTGGTATGTACACGCCAAGACAGAAGCACCAGCTCCAGATGGGGGAGCCTACCAAGCTATTGTATCGAACGTAGCGGGTTGCATCTCTTCAGAGGAAAAAACATTTCAAACACCCATGGTGCACTAATTGTTTCTTTTTTCATCTGTAACAGCTGTAACCTCTTCTGCCTCCGACTTCAGCATTCCCTGGGCACGCTCCGCCCCCAAGCAAACCAGCTACCCATAAGGAGCCAAGGTTGGTGACAGGGGTCTTATGCCTGTGTACCCAAAACTATGTCCGTTTATTTATGTGAAGGCCCGACAACAACCGTACGCGTGCCTCTCCTTTTTTCTTGGTTGATGTCTTATTGGGCGGTGTCGTTGGCAGCCTTGCAAAGCCAAAAAGTTGCCAATGGTAGCGTCGCACCAACGTATTGGGCATGTAGGTGCGCACTTAATAGGAGGGGGCTAAGACGGCCGCACGAAATTCAAGTGCATCAATGATTGGTCGAAACTACAAAAAGCTATTTTTGTTCTGCCGCGCCGCGAAGATGGCGAAAATCAATCGTCGTACAGGCGAGGGCGCCTCGGGGCCGGCGGCAGGTCCGGACGCAATAAGGTTTCTCTAGTTGATGTTAAAGAAACATGTTACCTGATTGTACTGACGACGGAGATGGTCTGATAACAATAGACCAGCGACTCTTCAGTTTTCGGGGAGTGTTATCAACGACAGGGTGTAAAGAAATTTGAATGGCAATTTCTGACTTAGTGGCAATTAGCAGTCGGTCATGTTTCAACCCCAAGTCCGGCAGAGCTAATTTCCGAACCCGGACGCTTGTGTCCATTAGGTTCGACGTTGCGAATTTGAGCCGCAAACCCGCACCATGTAGCGTTGTCTTTTAGCTCACCGCCAGGGGATTGATTCAAACAGTCTGATTAGGCATTAGGCAAAAAATATATTAAATTTTGTGGATTTTCAATCACGTTAACAAAAATGACACGGTGGGCAGCGCTACGAACTCAGAAACAGGACATTCTCGACTACGATATTTAAGTGGACGCAGGAAACCCAAAAAGGAGTATTTCTTCACAATGAAACTTTTGGCTGCAAAGGTTGTTTTGAGATAAACGGTGCTATATGCTGACTTTAATAGTTCATCCTATCAGCGTGATATTTGACAGACAAGCAACATTCTGGGTCTGTACTGCACTGTTTTGCGAACATTAGTACAGTTTATCCTTGAACAATCCTAAATAACAATTTCTTTCCTCCGGTTTACCTAGCGTGGGAGGCTTTTTGGATTTGGGCCCTGTCCTAAATTCCAGGCGAATTGGAGTCGGGGTAAGGAGGGCTAAGGTATGCGACTAGTGTTATGAGTAGGGCTAAGGTTAGGACTAGGATTAGGAGGGTTGCAGTGGGGGTGATAAAGGTCAGAGTTATTGTTAGGACGAAGGTTTGGGTTAAAGATGGGACACGAGAATAGATACCCTCTGGAATTTAGCCTGATGCCACTTGCAGTACTCAGGGGTCCATATTCCGTGCATAACCTCTTCTGGAATCTCTGTTAATTAGGGCAGGTTGCAAATACAAAATGGTAGCAATTTTTTAACAAGGAGAGTATATGTCATTTTATGTTGTTTGAAAATGGGGCACCCTCTAAGACGACATAACCTGGTTTCAAATCATTCCTCAGGTTTTTCCCACATTTTTGACAACAGACCTTGAGTCCACCAGACCATATAATTGCTGCTCGCCTATGATTTTTGAAGCCCGTATTTCTAGTAGCTTGTAATACTAAACAGTCATTGTAAAACCGTGAGGACAGAACGTCGACTCAGACAGTTTAATGTGCGCAATAAAGTCCTGCAAAATTTTATTCTGCCAAGTTCTCCCGGTCAGGAGGGCTTGACCCTTTTGCCGTCTTCGACTTCTTGATCTCACTGTTTGCGCTGCAATGAAATTTTGCCATGAAATGTTCTGAGGCGACGCATCTGATCCCAGACCAAAGGTTTGCCTGGACCCCACACGCGAACGCTATTTGACCCGCAAGACTCATGACAAAGTTCTCTCGAGGAAACTATAAACTCGGGACTTTGTTTGATAGTAAGATCCGAACGGATATATTCATTTTAATACTATTTTCAAAGAACGTGAAGCGGATATTGGATCCTTTTTAAGGGTTTGTTTGATGGGGAACGGGACAGTTTGCAGAAAAATCTCAACAATAAAGTCATTCTAATGGTTACATCTGGTGTTTAAAATATCACGCATTCAAAACTTGCAAAGATCACGTCCGTGCCCTGCGTCCAACCGGATGTCTCCTTTACTATATAGGCGAATGGTGTATAAGGTTCAGCACTTTGCGTGTAGTTCATTTGTGCTTTTCTTCTGTGATCGCTAATAAGAAATGTCGCAAACTTTAGAATACTCCGTTGAGCCATAAGCTCTCAGTTAAGTGTCTGGCTGAGCAAACAAGACTGCCCTGTAGGCCTCTTAATTTATCTTCACGTGGACTGCTGGAAAAAGATGAAGGATGGTCGAACGTTGGTAGGATAAACAAGAAATGCTTCAGATCATTAGGAGTGCGCGAGGCACTTATAAGGGAAAAGGAAATCCTCTTACTGTCTATGAGACTGTTGTAACTGTCCATCAACAATTCCTCGGCCTTGGAGAATTGGCGCAATTTAATGAGAAGGACAGTGAGGTCGGACTGGAGAGATAACTGTCCTCCGTGGACTGCCGACTCGTAGTATGCGATCGCTCTCTCATACTCGTGCGTCATGACGAGGGCTTCGCCCATTTTACTAGCCAGTGTTAGGTCGTCGGGGTTTTTGCGTAGCACAGCTTCGTACACCTCGATAGCCTTCTGCGGATCTTGGATTCTCATGTAGGCATCACCGAGGAGGAGTTGCGATAAAGAGTTGCCCATCGTTTCGACCATTTCACTGGGAGAACAGAAAAAAACTAAGCTTACGGGAGGCATCCATGCAAGAGTGACCACAGTTGGAGGTTCTCAAGGAGATCTGGGAATTTACTGCTGCAATACATAAATTGTGATCGCTGCTGACGTCTACCGAACCAAGTGAGTATGCCTTTAAGTACTACAAATTTGCACGACATTAAAGATATCAAAAAGTTGCGTATTTCTACAAATCCTGCAGCACATTCTTTGCAAACGATGCCTCCAAAGCGTTCCGTCGTCCATGTGACTTTCATTTCTTTGGTGAATAGCGATTTGCATGCAGTACTATGAATCAGAAAACAGAATTTTTGAATGAACAACATATCGGCCTTTAACTGTTGGACATTTTGCATCAAGTTCAAGTCCGTAAGCTTATCTCGCGTCCCAAAGCAGCCGCGCGCCAGTATTTGAAGAGCTCAGTTTAACTAATCGTTATGGTGTTTATTCAGCCTTCCATCAGAACGAAATGTGAAAAGTTTTTCCCGCCCATTAATAAGAACAGTTCATACGCTGAAACTATCACTTCACTGGCGTCCATAAGTCATTCGCTTCAGGGTTTTCTTAACTCTCTCTTTACGACTCGTTGTACTTCTTCATTTGTGGTCTGATTGCCATGGATATATTCCCATACTCGACCATCTGCTGCTATTGTCGCGTGTTAGGCGCAAACCCTATATAAATATGCAGAGACTGTCGGCAGTTTAAGTAAATCGCAACTATTTCCCTAGTGTCTAGTATTACTAGATTAGCAGTAAGCGTCTAAAACTACCAACACCGCCGAAAGCCGTGACCATTGGGGCGGAGCTTTTGGACTGTGAGTCAGTGGCGTGGCTACCTTCTTATAACTATTGCATTTTGGGACACTTTCGAATGTTTCAGGAGTTTTAATTACATGATGGCATGGGCAAACATCAGCAGACGCTTGAATTTAAGGTACAGGCCTACAAATAGATTCGCTTGAAAGCGAGATAGTTCCTGTCTCTTTTTAACCTCTTACCTAGTCACGAAGTGCTGCACGACCTTAAAAAAACTAGCCTCGAAAAGAGAAAACATGAGAAAAAACGAATTAAAGAAACCTCGTGAGACTATCACTTGCTTTAGCCCTTGATCTTTACTACGGCCTGGGGTAGAGCCTTTAGGGAATGCGTTCACCCAAGAACGGCGAAATTGGCCTTACTCCGCCCAGTAATATCAGTTCTTAATTAAGTGCCAATTAACGGATCTGTCCTCGTTGTGTAACCTGAATGCGTAACGTTACCCATACACCACCTGACTACATTAACCAATTTGCACCTTCCTTATTTCACTGGTAGTGCTCAGGTCAACTTTCTCCCATTGAAGGGACGGGCCGTGCAGGCACATTTTTCTGTCTAAGGATAGAGCCCACCAAGCACGGTCACAGCTATTTGAATTTGCCTGGGTCGAGGGAGTGAGGGACGATTTGTTCACCTGACGTCAGTGATGGCGGTCCACACACTTGCGTGCACATATGAACGCCCACGGCATAAACAGTCCAAGCATCGACCCAGTTACGGCCGGTTATGCGTTAACGTTCGCCTTTCACGGGTGTTATATACACACATATATACATAAACCTTCACAGCGTCATGTCCATCATGCTTCTGGGGTCGGTCGCCGTTGACCTCAAGCGATCTTCCGCCTTAGCAGACGCAATTGCATTGCCTGTACTCTTGGGTCTCTCGGATAAACTGTGTGCTTCGGTTAATTAGTCATGTTACGGCAGACGAAGAGGGCAAGATGGAGAAGCTAAAAGGACAGGCAATAACTTGCCGACCACTTCAGTTTGCCGCCCACACAGGACTTTTCACGCCCTGAGATACTGATTAAGTCGGTTGCGGAAACCATGCCAAACATAAACTTCTTGATGTGCATTAATCAAAAAGTGTTTGAAAATTTACTAGTCCACTCTTGTTGAACAATGGGAAATCAGTAATTTTGTGACAAATTATGGGGAAAATTAGCATATTCCGGTCACGAATAATGGACATCTACAGTTGTGGCCAGAAACCGTACTCAACATTGGTTATGAAAGATACTCATTTTCCTAATTTTCCCACACATGGAGCTCCGATGCATATTGTGTGCATGCAGAAGAAGCTAGGGTATTGTGGATTGTTTCAGAGAACCTTCCCATTAACTACTTATTGAAATAATGAATTGACTTGATCTTGTTGGACGGTACAGCCCTGAGTTCGGCGTTAATTATGGGGCCCAGACTAGTAAAGAGACCAGTCGACCGTTACTGGTGTTGATATCATTGCTGCCTTTTTTGGCAATTCTCACTCCAGTACACAAAGCTGGAGCACACAGAACTTGGCGAGCCAGAGAGTTTTCTAGCCCATTTTGTTGTGCTAGGGTGTTGCTCAACACACATCTTCTAAAACTCGTGTCCAGAGCTTCCGTACAACTTATATTACGAATAATGACGTATTTCATGTCTGATGATCTGTGCATTAAGATAACGTTTGCCGCTAGTTTCTTCAGTACTTTATTATACCTAAAGACCAAGGCCATAATAATTCAATTTGGCAAGTTTTGAAGTTCCTGGGCCTAACATTTAACAAGTAGCCACATAATATCCCCCACCCCATTGATGCAAATGCATTATTGCATCAAGTACAGTGTGGTGATTTGATAGAATTCTTTGTAAAGATTGACGTTCACAAATTCTGGAAAATCAGCTTCACTCATACTTATGCAGCAGCTCAAATGGAAACAGAAGCAAAATATTGGCAGACACGTGGAAAAAAGGAGAGCAGACCTTCGAAAAATGACGGTGTCTTAACACTAGTGTAGACAGGTGAAAGGTCACAGAATGGATTTTAACTCGTCCGTCAGTATCAGAACTCTGCCGGATGCCTACATAATAGCTGAGTGGACTATAGTAAATGATGTAAAAGAACATCTAATACTGCTGTCAAACTGGAAGAGGGCGGTAAGGGATCACCTAACTTCAGTTTTTCTCCAAAACCTCCTAACTACTTCCAAACTTTGAGCTATAGCCGACCTAAATCCGGGAGGTTTCTAACATGCTCTAAAAACAGTGATTTACAACTCCTTCAATGACGAACTGAAATATTTTCAGGTCGGGAAAGTAGCTTTCCCCTTCCGTTTCCAAATTTCGAACCAGCCGTTTTTATACAAGGTGGCCAACAAGTCTTTATTTTTTATTTTTTGCCACGGACCTTGAAATATTGTTCTTTCGTTAAACAGCGCTCCATCGTGAACGCAGAGAGCACAAAGATGCTGTTCCGGGTCGCAGATCAACTGATAAAACCAGCAATACGCCATTTAGTTCAATGTTTTCAACAACATGGATCCGATGCCGATTTACCATGAGCTGAGAGATCACATTGAAAACGTACGCGGGAAAACATAGAAAATGTACAGCAGAGCACTCAGGGAGTATTGGGAAAGTTCACATAAAATGTTCTCCCAAGTTCAAAATCTCACAAACTTCCTTTCAACAACAAACAAAGACTTTTAAATATGTACCCATGCAAGATGCGATCGACGCATGAATTGAAACTCTGAAGCCAAACATGTTAAAAGCTGTTATGAGAAGTCTGTAAAAAGAGTTGTGCTTTCGAAGCACATTATGGAATACAAGTTAAAAATTCGAGGCATTTTGTTATTAAATTTAATTCCGTTCCTTCACCCAAACTCAGTTCCCCTCGGAATGTACAACGGGACGAGTGAGTTCCTTAGAAACGGCCGGTGAGCGTCCCTCTACCACTTTATAGTCCCGATCGTAACCGATAAGACAACGAGCCCGTGGCTCAGTGGTTAGAGGCGTTGGACTTCCAACTAACAGGTCGCGGGATCGTGCCCCAGGTGTTCCACACTTGGGTGGGTGGGTATGACTGGCTAACGACGGCTAATAAACCAGAAATGTCCAGTCCCGTTTCCCTTGTCTTTGTCGGTAATACCATTCTGCCTTATATTAATTTTCCCTGGTAAGACACTAGCCTCTCTTAAAGTCCCCGTTCTCGGTAAGTAATTATATTCTCTATTGTCATAGTGCTAAAAGGAAGTTTCATTTGAGCTAACCTAGTCCAGGGGCTGGCAGATACTCTGGTGCGTTCTTCCCGTTCTATGCTTTTTTGGACATCCGCAACGTAACGATAATGCACCATCGAGGCGGCTTGCTACACCCTGCGCCATTTCCCGGCTCTTCTCTATGGACGCCAATGGAGTTAGAGCTGTGACACTACCTATACATTTAGTCAGACAGTATGCAAGCAAGTGCACTGGAACTGAAGAAAGACTTATGAGTGCCACTTGTGATATGGTTTACCGATAGCAGGCAATGTAGAGACGTTTCTCCTTGCGCTGGTTCAGGTAGATGTCAGCCATGCGCTGTTTCGCGATCAGATAGTAGGGAGTGTCTGAGGGAATGGGACGCAGGACGGTGAGCGCTGTGTCGAGGTCGGCATCGGCAACGGCAACGTCAGCGGCCGCAATTGCTAGTCGATCGGCCTCCGCGGTCCCCGAAAATACTTGCTGAGCTTCACTCAACGTCTTGGCGGCCTCGCGCTGTCCGACGTCAGTGGAGCGATGGACAGCGGCAAAAAAGGAAGAGGAGATGAAAACAAACAGAGAAACTGAATGTGCCAGAGGGAAAGATGCGTGAAGCGACGCACTAGCGTACGCGTTGGCAGTCGTGTGTGCGGGCGGCACAGACGCCAAAATCAAAAAATTCCAATAAGACATCAGTGGCGCCTTTGCGGTTAGCTGGGTTACATTCTCCCCCCACGTCCCTCTAGAGAAGGATTTTTAATTGCTTCAAATTTACCCTGGAACTGTGAGGGCCGCATAAATCGATGACTGACTAAACGCCGTGAAAGGCCGGATGGGGCAAGAGCGAAGACCTGCATACTAACTTTGGTGTCAGCAGTTGGGGAGCAGTGAGAAATTAAAGGCAACACAGTGGAACCGACAAATTTGGAAATGTCAAAAAAAGTAAGAAGGATCAGGAGAACGACAAGAAGAATGAAAAGTGTGGATAGAAAAGCAAAGCAAAATTACTGTAGGAAACATTTGATAGTGAATATACATTTGGCTAAATTTACTGCCATTCGTACCCATCTGGGTGAGTCCAGTAATTTGTTGGTAGTCATGCGCACCAGCAGGAGTCTCTGGGGGTATTTCTGCGCGGGAGCCTGCATGGTAAATTGTTTTGGCTATTTCAATACTATATGTTAGTGGTCCTCAATCTGCACTATCTTCTTTGGGTGTCTTGAGCTGGTTCAAGAAGTATCATGAGCCGAAGGTTCACACTGAAATGGCGCGGTCGCTTCAGGTCCATTGTTGCGTTTGAGTAACGTTTTCAGGCTTATGAGTTTCCGATGCCACCGCATATTGATGATTCGCAGGTGAATTCGTCGGCCGTCTAGGATAACTTAGAAACCCTATCCAGGGACGCATTGCTTATCCACTCAAGGCGGAAGCTCCTAGAGAACTCGACTTTAACAAATTCTTGTTAACATGGCCAACACAGCTGACAATCTAATGCCGTACGCGGTACACACGGTTGGAACAGAGTGAGCTGAAACTATCTGCATACTCAACACGTCGCCCACATCACGCCGCCTCCACTGCCAGTGGATTTGGTGACTCTAACAGCACGATAGATAGCCCAAGGGCCAACCGATCTGAAAGGATGGCTCTGTTCGTCCGCGAATGGGTTCGTGTCTCTCAGAAAGGCCCGTTTCTCCAGGCATGAACAACTAGAAAAAATGGATGCAAGACACATTTTCTAATACCGGCGACCAGAGAAAGAACGGCTTAGCTCTAGAGTCGTCTTCGTCATCAAAAAGGACATCCATCGTCTCGTGACAATGAGGCCCCACTCCATAGAACAATTTGCCATAAGCATCAGCGAATGCACCCCCGCCCATGCCAGTGACAAGTCGTATCAATGTGCAAGATTGATTTAATGCAAATCCTCACGACTTCATAGCAGCTACGCTGAAAGCTGAGAAATCGAGTGTCCGCAATGATTCAAGTGCCGCTACCTGGGGGGAGTGTTGGCTCGCCACCAAATCCGCAGTTACTGCGAACTCCTTCTATAACGGACGAAGACAGCGCGGACACATCCTCGCTCGCGTCGCTGGTAATTGCCGAAATAAGTCCTCGTCAAGAGTCGAGATCTGTGTGACATGTTGGTGGCAGATGCAATGTGCAGTGCCGAGTACTGGACAGACTACCACCTCATCATCTTGAAGACGGAACTGCGGCTGCTGTTAGGCTGGATCAGGCTGACTCATCTCTTGCCTGTGCGAAACTTGCGTTTTGGCGGAGTCTCATTCGCATGAAATAAGGAACAAACACGGGCTTGGAACATGCAGGAGGGCGCTTTAACGCCCCGTCAGCAGGGGCGTAAATAAAATCGGCGTGCCCACTGGAGAGGTAAGAGTGACGCGATACTGAGTAATCCCCTCTCATCTCAGTTCGGTGTATTTCCTACTATATTACTCTAATGTGCTTGCAAAAATACCGATTCACTTTAAATCAGGGTCTGGAAGGCTACCATTCCGGTGGCTTACCTAGCTTTCCTTTCGGGGAATGGTTTGGCCGTAATGTTTCGCCTCTTTGAGATACTAGCCAGTACGTGGCACAAGTTAGATAGCTATTTCACATCAAGTAACCCACTGCGTCTAATCACTCGAGTAGTCAGTTCGACTAGGACAAACCACTGGGAGATCGGAGAGGAAAGAGAGCAAAGTAGTCCTGAACCGGCATGGTGTTAGCCCGTTTTTGGATGATTAGTGCACTCCTTATAACTAACAGACTCGGGTTAGAATTCTGGGCTTGCAGCCTGATTGCAACGTATAAAACAGAAAGACCCATTTCTGTCTCACTGTTTTTGTCGCTAAAAGTTCCTCAAAGGCAAGGTCTATCTAAACCGGACCAAGTGCCTTATTCCTAATTATAAACAAACAAACATGCCAAGAACTACCCTGGCTCACTGGAAAAAGTTGCATGAAGGGGTGCCAACTGACCGTACAACTCGATCACCTCCGGTTCAATTTTTTACTCGGGCCCTTAACTAATTTGCCTTTTCAAAGAACATGTCTCCAGCTGGGGCCAGCTACGTTATATAACCCTTAGAAACAATTCAGATTGATTTTCGTTAAAAACTGAATTCCAGTCAAACGCCAATCATGATTTTAAATGTCACTTCTGCCTCATAAAAAGGAATATAATTATTCTTCTTCAATCGCGGCGGTTGCGTCCCAGACCTCCTCAAAGTAACAAGCGCATGTTTTATGGCTGATTTCATATATTTTAAGGCCCTATAAATCATCCCACACTTTTGTAAACATTCCTCACACAGTCATACAGCACAAACCGTTGATATTCTCTCAGACATTATGTAAGATTTGTCTAAATTATGTGTGAATTTAGAAAGACATTTGTCAAATCCTAAGTTGCCGCAGTAACCGCTCGCTGTCCCGTAAACGCGGCTTTGAGCGAAGCCTCTACAAGATAACTGAAACACGCAACAGCCAGAAAAACGGAAAATTGCCAGAACTCGAGTAACCTCTTCGACAGCTCAGCGCAAACAAATACGCGTGTAAATTCCTCGGAGGTAGCGTACGCGCAGAACAGATGACCAGCTGATAGTGAAGAAACCAGGAGGTTCCTACCTATAACTCATATCGCAAACGTATTTGACATGATCATTTATTCTTTGAGATCCCTTTGGAATCGACGTCTTTCACAGGCCTGTAAAAACCATCCAAAAATAACTTATGAGACCCAAGGGCTCACTTCCATCATTTGAGGCGGTACAGGTCCTTCAAGTGAAGAGGAGGTGTGGTTGCTGAAACAACAAGTTACGGGTTGTCGACGCACAGTAGATTCAGCGTCCACGTAACTACAAGCCTATCGTAATTAGAGCTCTCACGTTCATCGCTGGTGGTCGTGCCTGGTGTGCTAATAGCTGGCTTGCCCGATCCCGAACCGCTAATTGTCGCAATTTCAGGCCAGCAAGCTATCACCGTACCAATTCCGGCCCTCGACGACGAACACGAGAGATGCTAATTACGATAAGTGTGTGGGGGGCGCGGACATTGCATCCCATAATTACTGCAACCCTTGTGCGTCCAGCCCCCTTATCTGTAGCTACCTCTGGTCATTGGTTCTAGTGTAAAGCTGAAACGTCAAAGAAATAAAATTCCTGCTCCAACAATCACATCTCTATCTTCTCAACTCTGTCCTGAAAGCCGTGGTTTCGCTTTTGTCGGAAGTTCCTGTGAGGTCAACTACTATAACTTTCTGTAGGCGGTTATAAGTATGCTAGATTAGAAACGTCAAAGCAGTAAATAAGGCAGGTCCGTTGTCTTCAGCAGCAGAACCCTACTTAACGTCCTAACACAGTTTCGTCTCCGAAGATGGTTTTTTTCTAGGTTGCAGCCTTATCCTAAAATATACTACTAGCTGTCTGTCGGCAGTTAATGAATATTGTGCGGTTACCCACTGTGGCTGATAGACTTCGGCCCAAATATTCATACATAAAAATTTCGGTCTGAGCCTATAGACCTAGAATATACTGGTCTACTCCAAATTCGCAATTGATTTCTTAGGAAATAAAAAAGCAAAAATTTCTAAATTGGAGTATCTACCAGAAAACAGACGGGGAATTCTGGGGGACCCACTAATGAGTCGAACCCCTCGCAGGTGTGCCATGCATCGGCAGAATATCGGCGAAACACGCGTGTCTGGACTTTTAGCTAGTGCCTGTGCTGCTATTATGGTATCTTGTAATCCTAAAATAAAATACTGGTTAGCATGTACCAACATAGATTTAGAAGTAAAACCGACCTCCTTTCGCACACCTGTTCATACCTATGTAGGGCAGCGCAGGTTTGGGAATGAGCCAACCAACATTGATATCTGAACAACTTACAACACTATTCCACAGAGGCGACTCGTAATTAAAATACACCAACGCTCCTGAATGACGATCTGATGTTTTACCAGGTAGATCTCAAAGTACTTGCACAGGAAATACCAGATGTGGCGGAATCAATGTTCCCAGAAAGGTTTGTTTTGTCTCCAATCCCTGCATAGCACGCAGAGTTTCTTGTCACAAATGACTGCGGAAGAGAAATTTTGCTGACGATTTTAGAGCGTTGTGGCAAACGTGGATCAAAGATTCATCAATGTTGCCACGCAAACTTGATCAGTTATAATTTTGCGAACTTACGACCCCCTACCGACTTCGTATAGCGAACGCAGAAAAAGATGGGCAGTCACAGACAAAAGATAGAATGTCAGCGAAACACGCGTGCATAGGCTTTTAACTAGTAGCTGTGCTGCTACTGTGGCATCCTCTTACCCTAAAATATACCACTACCTGCCTGTCGGCAGTTAATGAATATTGCACGGTTATCCGCTGTGGCTGATGGACTTCGGCCCTGATATCCATACATCAAATTTCGGTCTACGCCTATAGACCCTAGGATATGCTGATCCATTCCAAGTTCGCAGTTAATTTCTGAGGAAATTAAAAAGCAACAGTTTAACAATTGCACTAAATCCACTGCTATTTACTTATTGAGGGTTTATTGTGAATGTGCTTTGACGCGGAGTTTAGAATGGATGTTTCCGTCTGGCATTGAAAATGAATTTGACACCGACCAAAAAGTGGCTACTTAAGAAAACAAGTAGGATTAACTGGCAAAATTAATTGGCTTACGAATTTGCCCTGACTTCGGTATGCCGTTACGATTTCCAGGTAGATTGTTGTCCAAAATTCGGTATAGGCTTGTTTACGACGACTGTTACCCTGAATTACATCCCGAGCGTCTCGTATTCTTCCAGAACCGGGTGATGCGGCCGACATAGACCTAAACCCAGGAGCTTCTGGATTTGTCAGTGCCTGGTTTAGAAGCTCAATCGCCTTTTCGGGCACTAAGTCTTGCATGTGTATTTTCGCCTGAACCAGACTGTTCAGAGGATGGTTTCGCAGTTCGAAGTTGTTGCTTAGCCCAATTTCCAGTGTCTGTTCCGCTCGTCTGAGGTTTGATTGTGCTAGGTATATCTGGGAAGGGGTAAAGGATAAGTGACTGAATGTCCACTTTGAGTTACCGATATTGACATACATAAATATAACTGTGGGTTCGCGAAGTGTAGGCAAATTTAGATCAAACGTTTACATGGCGATGTTGGCAGAACTTAAAACGTCCTGTCCCGGACATATTATTACATATTCTTAGGTATTCCGCATGAACTTATAAATGAACATATTACACAGTGACCGGGAACTCGAGATCCGACTGCAATCCCGATTTTACAAAGCTCGGGAGTATTTGTATTTCTATTATCTCTTCAATGCTTTTAAAACCGTTACCTTTAAATGGATGCAGTATCACATTCTGTTCTTTTTAGCGATATCATTCCAACGGTTGGTGGGGAGCGGTCTACATCCATCGTGCCTTTGACCGTCTGTTCCTTTCCAACCGCATTGGAACTTTGGCAAATGTACAGAAAATTCCTCACCCTGTCGTGACGAATGCTCTTATGCCGAGATTCTGAACTGGCCACCTCCATATCAGTCGTCTGACTTTTGTCACAGAAGTCCGGTCTCTGTCCATCTGGACTTGCATGAACCCTTGTTCTGTCTCGGCTTATGTGACACTTTGCGAGGGGCTTTTAGGGAGTGAAATCCATCTCCTTAGGTCACTGCGGTTTCTGAGTGGCGACTGACTTTCCAGCGCTCTCACCGATTTGCTTTCACTCTTTCTTCCGATTACCCTCACAATGGTGATCTTATTGTCCTCTTGGGCAGAGAGCACATGTCACTGCGGTCGATTTGGAACTCGTACGCAGGGAAATTTGTCCCAGTCGTCAATCCCTTACCCCATATATCCCGCATGGCTATTTCAGTTCCGAATGATATGACTCCAGTCTGTCTGATAAACCCGTTAGGCGGGAACCTTTAAGCACTTCTGAGTGGACCACTCTAAAAGGACCATAAAGTTTCCGTTGTTACCTCTGCGGCCCCTCGATGCACCATGTGGGGAGACAGAATTCCGACTTTTCTTTTCGGTCTATCGTGAGCAGTGTATTGTGGGGAGCAGTTTCTTTCAACCTACTTTAGGAACCATCTTCAAAATTTTGCCGCCAACATTGCATTGTGTTTCGACCTATTGACAGAAAATCTGGACGAACGACAGCAGCGATTGTTATTGCACGTGAGAATGTGCGTCGTGTTCGGACGTTGCGCTAGGAGGGGCAAGACAGACTTTGGTCAGGCTATAAAGGGCTTAGCAATACTTCACTGATTTTCTCGTCGGAATTCATAAAACTACCAGCTGAATAAATCTTTATCTCGGCCTCTATACAACTTTTTTGTATATTTAACCTCACTTCAGAACCCCATCCGAGTTCACTACTTGGTCGTATATTTTTGCTCCACCACGATCCACTGTATTTTTCATTGAATCATATGCCTTTCACGTCAGAAGCCGCAGACATTTGAGTTAGAAGAGGTGAAATTAGGTTACATTCGATCAATTCACTGATTCATTTTTTCACCAAAGCGACCGAAAACTCCCATTACACGTAAGCTCACGGTTAAACTTACGGATATC
>CACRXP010000250.1:473027-495654 GCA_902702965.1 Spirometra erinaceieuropaei | reverse complement strand
CCTCTAGACAAGGATTTTTAATTACTTCAAATTTACACTGGAACTGTGAGGGCCGCACAAATCGATGACTGACTAAACGCCGTGAAAGGCCGGATGGGGCAAGAGCGAAGACCTGCATACTAACTTTGGTGTCAGAAGTTGGGGAGCAGTGAGAAATTAAAGGCAACGCAGTGGAACCGGCAAATTTGGGAATGTCAAAAAAGTAAGAAGGATCAGGAGAAAGACAAGAAGAGTGAAAAGTGTGGATAGAAAAGCAAAGCAAAATTGCTGTAGGAAACATTTGATAGTGAATATACATTTAGCCAAATTTACTGCCATTTGTACCCATCTGGGTGAGTCCAGTAATTTGTTGGTAGTCGTGCGCACCAGCAGGAGTCTTTGGGGGTATTTCTGTGCGGGAACCTGCATGGTAAATTGTTTTGGCTATTTCAATACTATATGTTAGTGGTCCTCAATCTGCACTATCTTCTTTGGGTGTCTTGGGCTGCTTCAAGAAGTATCATGAGCCGAAGCTTCATACTGAGGTGGTACGGTCGCTTCAGGTCCATTGTTGCGTTTGAGTTACGTTTTCAGGCTTACGAGTTTCCGGTGCCACCGTATATTGATAATTTGCAGGTTAATTCGTCGACCGTCCAGGATGTCTTAGAAACCCTATCCAAGGAGGCATCGCTTATCCACTGACGGCGGAAGCTCCTAGAGAACTCGACTTTAACAAATTCTTGTTAACACGGCCAACACAGCTGACAATCTAATGCCGTATGCGGCACACGAGGTTGGAACAGAGTGAGCTGAAACTATCTGCATACTCAACACGCCGTCCCCATCACGTCGCCTCCACTGCCAGTGGATTTGGTGACTCTAACAGCATGTTAGATAGCCCAAGGGCCAACCGATCAGAAAGGATGGCTATGTTCGTCCGCGAATAAGTTCGTGTCTCTCAGAAAGGCCCGTTTCTCCAGGCAAGAACAGCTAGAAAAAGTGGATGCAGGACACATTTTCTGGTACCGGCGACCAGAGAAAGAACGCCTTAGCTCTAGCGTCGTGTCTTCGCCATCAAAAAGGACATCCATCGTCTCGTGACAATGAGGCCCGTCTCCATAGAACAATTTGCCATAAGCATCAGCGAATGCACCCCCGTCCAGGCCAGTGACAAGTTGTATCAATGTGCAAGATTGGTTGCATGGAAATCCTCACGACTTCATAGCAGCTACGCTGAAAGCCGAGAAATCGAGTGTCCGCAATGATTCAAGTGCCGCTACCTGGGGGGAGTGTTGGCTCGCCACCAAATCCGCAGTTACTGCGGCCTCCTTCTATAACGGACGAAGACAGCGTGGACACATCCTCGCTCGCGTCGCTGGTAATTGCCGAACTAAATCCTCGTCAAGAGTCGAGATCTGTGTGACATGTTGGTGGCAAATGCAATGTGCAGTGGACAGACAACCACCTCGTCATCTTGAAGACGGAACTGCGGCTGCTGTTAGGCTGGATCAGGCTGACTCATCTCTTACCTGTGCGAACCTTGGATTTTGACGAAGTCCCATTCGTATGAAATAAGGAACAAACACGGGCTTGGAACATGCAGGCGGGCGCTTTAACGCCCCGTCAGCAGGGGCGTTAATAAAATCGGCGTGCCCACTGGAGAGGTAAGAGTGACGCGATACTGAGTAATCCCCTTTCATCTCAGTTCGGTGTATTTCCTACTATATTACTTTATTGTGTTTGCAAAAATACCGATTCACTTTAAATCAGGGTCTGGAAGGCTACCATTCCGTTGGCTTACCTAGCTTTCCTTTCGGGGAATGGTTTAGCCGTAATGGTTCGCCTCTTTGAGATACTAGCCAGTGCGTGGCACAAGTTAGATAGCTATTTCGCATCAAGTCACCCACTGCGTCTAATCACTCGAGTAGTCAGTTTGACTAGGACAAACCATTGGGATATCGGAGAGGAAAGAGAGCAAAGTAGTCCTGAACCGGTATGGTGTTAGCCCGTTTTTGGATGATTAGTGCACTCCTTATAACTAACAGACTTGGGTTCGAATTCTGGGCTTGCAGCCTAATTGCAACGTATAAAACAGAAAGACCCATTTCTGTCTCACTATTTTTGTCGCTAAAAGATCCTCAAAAGCAAGGTCTATTCAAACCGGACCAAGTGCCTAATTCCTAATTATAAGCAAACAACCATGCCGAGAACTACCCTGACTCACTGGAAAAAGTCGCATGAACGGGTGCCAACTGACCGTACAACTCGATCACCTCCGGTTCAATTTTTTACTCGGGCCCTTAACTACTTTGTCTTTTTAAAGACCATGTCTCCAGCTGGGGCCAGCTACGTTACATAACCCTTAGAAACAATTCAGATTGATTTTCGTTAAAAACTGAATTCCAGTCAAACGCCAATCATGATCTTAAATGTCACTCTTGTCTCATAAAAAGGAATATAATCATTCCTCTTCAATTGCGAGGGTTGCGTTCCAGACCTCCTCAAAGTAAAAAGCACATGTTTTGTGGTTGATTTCATATATTTTAAGGCCCTATAAATCATCCCACAGTTTTGTAAACATTTCTCACACAGTCATACAGCACAAACCGTTGATATTCTCTCAGATATTATGTAAGATTCGTCTAAATTATGTGTGAATTTAGAAAGACATCCGCCAAATCCTAAGTTGCCGCAGTAACCGCTCGCTGTCCCGTAAACGCGGCTTTGGGCGAAGCCTCTACAAGATAACTGAAACACGCAACAGCCAGAAAAACGGAAAATTGCCAGAACTCGAGTAACCTCTTCGACAGCTCAGCGCAAACAAATACGCGTGTAAATTCTTCGGAGGTAGCGTACGCGCAGAACAGATGACCAGCTGATAGTGAAGAAACCAGGAGGTTCCAACCTATAACTCGTATCGCAAACGTATTTGACATGATCATTTATTCTTTAAGATCCCTTTGGAATCGAAGTCTTTCACAGACCTGTAAAAACCATCCAAAAATAAATTATGAGACCCAAGGGCTCACTTCCATCATTTGAGGCGGTACAGGTCCTTCAAGTGAGGAGGAGGTGTGTTTGCTGAAACAACAAGTTACGGGTTGTCGACGCACAGTAGGTTCAGCGTCCGCGTAACTACAAGCCTATCGTAATTAGAGCTCTCACATTCATCGCTGGTGGTCGTGCCTGGTGTGCTAATAGCTTGCTTGCCCGATCCCGAACCGCTAATTGTCGCAATTTCAGGCCAGCAAGCTATCACCGTACCAAGCCCGGACCGCGACGACGAACACGAGAGATGCTAATTACGATAAGTGTGTGGGGGGCGCGGACATTGCATCCCATAATTACTGCAACCCTTGTGCGTCCAGCCCCGTTATCTGTGACTACCTCTGGTCATTGGTTCTAGTGTATATCTGAAACGTCAAAGAAATAAAATTCTTGCTCCAACAATCACATCTCTATCTTCTCAACTCTGTCCTGGAAGCCGTGGTTTCGCTTGTGTCGGAAGTTCCTGTGAGGTCAACTACGATAACTTTCTATTGGCGGTTATAAGTATGCTAGATTAGAAACGTCAAAGCAGTAAATAAGGCAGGTCCGTTGTCTTCAGCAGCAGAACCCTACTTAACGTCCTAACACATTTTCGTCTCCGAAGATGGTTTTTATTCTAGGTTACAGCCTTACCCTAAAATATACTACTAGCTGTCTGTCGGCAGTTAATGGATATTATGCGGTTACCCACTGTGGCTGATAGACTTCGGCCCAAATATTCATACATAAAAATTTCGGTCTGAGCCTATAGACCTAGAATATACTGGTCTACTCCAAATTCGCAATTAATTTCTTAGGAAATAAAAAAGCAAACATTTCTAAATTGGAGCATCTACCAGAAAACAGACGGGGAATTCTGGGGGACCCACTAATGAGTCGAACCCCTCGCAGGTGTGCCATGCATCGGCAGGATATCGGCGAAACACGCGTGTCTGGGCTTTTAGCTAGTGCCTGTGCTGCTATTATGGTATCTTGTAATCCTAAAATAAAATACTGGTTAGCATGTACCAACATAGATTTAGAAGTAAAACCGACCTCCTCTCGCATACCTGTTCATACCTATGTAGGGCAGCGCAGGTTTGGGAATGAGCCAACCAACATTGATATCTGAACAACTTCCAAAACTATTCCACAGAGGCGACTCATAATTAAAATACACCAACGTTCCTGAATGGCGATCTGATGTTTTACCAGGCAGATCTCAGAGTACATGCACAGGAAATATCAAATGTGGCGGAATCAATGTTCCCAGAAAGGTTTGTTTTGGCTCCAATCCCTGCATAGCACGCAGAGTTTCTTGACACAAATGACTGCGGAAGAGGAATTTTTGCTGACGATTTTAGAGCGTGGTGGCAAACGTGGATCAAAAGATTTATCATTGTTGCCACGCAAACTTGATCAGTTATAATTTTGCGAACTTACGAGCCCATGCTGACTTCGTATAGCGAAGGCAGAAAAAGATGGGCAGCCACAGTCAAAAGATAGAATGTCAGCGAAACACGCGTGCATAGGCTTTTAACTAGTAGCTGTGCTGCTACTGTGGTATCCTCTTACCCTAAAATATACCACTAGCTGCCTGTCCGGCAGTTAATGAATATTACACGGTTATCCGCTGTGGCTGATGGAATTCGGCCCTGATATCCATACATCAAATTTCGGTCTACGCCTATAGACCCTAGGATATGCTGTTCCACTCCAAGTTCGCAGTTAATTTCTGAGGAAATTAAAAAGCAACAGTTTAACAATTGCACTAAATCCACTGCTATTTACTTATTGAGGGTTTATTGTGAATGTGCTTTGACGCGGAGTTTAGAATGGATGTTTCCGTCTGGCATTGAAAATGAATTTGACGCCGATCAAAAAGTGGCTACTTAAGAAAACAAGTAGGATTAACTGGCAAAATTAATTAGCTTACGAATTTGCCCTGACTTCGGTATGCCGTTACGATTTCCAGGTAGATTGTTGTCCAAAATTCGGTATAGGCTTGCTTACGACGACTGGTACCCTGAATTACATCCCGAGCGTCTCGTATTCTTCCAGAACCGGGTGATGCGGCCGACAAAGACCTAAACCCGGGAGCTTCTGGATTTGTCAGTGCCTGGTTTAGAAGCTCAATCGCCTTCTCGGGCGCTAAATCTTGCATGTGTATTTTCGCCTGAACCAGGCTGTTCAGAGGATGGTTTCGCAGTTCGAAGTTGTTGCTTAGCCCAATTTCCAGTGTTTGTTCCGCTCTTCTGATGTTTGATTGTGCTAGGTATATCTGGGAAGGGGTAAAGGATAAGTGACTGCATGTCCACTTTGAGTTACCGATATTGGCATACATAAATATTACTGTGGGTTCGTGAAGTGTAGGCGAATTTAGATCAAAAGTTTACATGGCGATGTTGGCAGAACTTAAAATGCCCTGTCCCGGCCATATTATTACATATTCTCAGTTATTCCGCATGAACTTATAAATGAACATATTACACAGTGGTCGGGAACTCAAGATCCGGCTGCATTCCCGATTTTACAAAGCTCGGGAGTATTTGTATTTCTACTATCTCTTCAATGCTTTTGAAACCGTTACCTTTAAATGGATGCATTATCACATTCTGTTCTTTGCAGTGATATCATTCCCACGGTTGGTGGGTAACGGCCTAACTCCATCGTGCCTTTGACCGTCTGTTCCTTTCTAACCGCATTGGAAGTTTTACACATGTACAGAAAAGTCCTCACTGCGTCACGACGAACGCTCCTATGCCGAGATTCTGAACTGGCCACCTCCATATCAAACACAGTGATTTGATGCCTCACTTTTGTCCCAGAAGTCCGGTCTCTGTCCATCTGGGCTTGCGTGGACCCCTGTTCTATCTCGGCTCGTCTGAAACTTTGTGAGGGGCTTCTAGGGAGTGAAATCCATCTCCTTAGCTCACAGCGCTTTCTGAGTGGCGACTGATTTTCCAGCACTGTCACCGATTCACTCTTACTCGTTCTGCCGACTGTCCTCACAATGGTGAACTTATTATCCTCTTGAGCAGAGAGCACATGTCAGTGCGGTCGATTGTAAACTAGTGCGCAGGAAAATTTGTTCCGGTCGTCGATCCCTTACCCCATATATCCCACATGGCTATTTCAGTTCAGAATGCTATGACTCGCGTCTGACTGATAAACCCGTTAGACGCGAACCTTTAGGCACTTCTAAAAGGGCCATATAGTTTCCGTTTTTACCTCTGCGGCCCCTCGATACAACATGCGGGGAGACAGAATTCTGATTTTTCTTTTCGCTCTATCGTGAGCAGTGTACTGTTGGGGGCAGTTTCTCTCAACCTACTTTAGGAATCATCTTCAAAATTTTGTCGCCAACATTGCATTGTGTTTTGACCTATTGACAGAAAATCTGGACGAACGACAGCAGAGTTTGCTATTGCACATGAGAATGTGCGTCGTTTTAGGACATTGCGCTAGGAGGGGAAAGGCAGGCTTTGGCCAGGCTATAAAGGATTTAGAAATACTTCACTGATTTTCCCGTCGGAATTCATAAAAGTGCGAGCTAAATAAATCTTTATTTCGGCCTCTATAAAACCTTTTTGGATATTTAACCTCACTTCAGAACCCCATCGGAGTTCACCACTTGGTCGTATATTTTTGTCACAGCCCGAACCGCCGTATTTTTCATTCAGTTATATGCCTTTCACGTCAGAAGCCGCAGACGTTTGTGTTAGAAGAGACAAAATTAAGTTAAATTCGGTCAATTCACTGCTTCATTTGTTTCACCAAAGCGACCCGAAAATTCCCATTACACATAAACTCACAGTTAATTATACGGATATCTAATATCATTCTGTTCGCCGGTTGCATCAAAATGATTTAGAGAACTACAATTACGTACTTATGAAATGGTACACTTTCTCCCCCGAAGGTCCCAGCGTGTTCGCTGGTGCCCACATCCCAAGAGGACAATTTGCAGTCACGATCTGTTGAAACGAATTGGTACATCTGGTGAGGATAGTGCCTGCATGCGAAACCTGCAAATTATTTGTGGCCATAACCTACATAAGGCTCGCGTTTGGGAAAGGCTGGTTGAAGACGGCTAATTAGCCAGGAATGACCATTTAAATTCCCCTTGTCTTTGTCGAAACTACCTTCAGCCCATATTCCTGGTCACAATGCGACTGCCCGTGAGGGCTCTACATTGAGTGCCAAGGCACAACAGGAGGAATAGGTCCCTCAACAGGACCAGTGAACGCGCTTTCAACATAAGATGATCAAATACTGCCCTGGTGAACCAATAGACTTTGTTGGCCTGCGCAGCAGATCATACCATGCTGAAAAGCCATGGCGCCCAGATAGTGATTCAAGGGTATCTAGTGACAGCTGGTCGGCAGGCAGGCCTTTGTGCTGGAAACACTTGACTAACATCATTATCTGCGCCCGGGCCTTTCGTGAAGAATTTGAGTTACTGACAGATCAATTTTTACATTCGAATTTCGCCTTGCATGGTAAACAAATACGGTTAGGAGAATGCGTATATTTGACTCATCTACTGTGATTGAACGCGCTCTTATGACATAATTCGGTTAGTGAATCCCTTACGGGGATTTAGGGCTTCTAGAGGACTCCACCTTCCCTTAGTCGACGTGGGTTCTTCACTTTTAAGTAGTGTCTGTGGTTTCATCAAATACTCAGTTGAGTCATTTTCAGAAAGTGTGCTTTCCTTGTCTCCAGATAAATGGGAAGTTGTCTCGTAATTTCTACGAGGTCCATAATCACTGTCGCTGAGAAAAGAAACCACCATTCGTAGCTTGTGTCATGGGCCTACTCACGATAATGTTTACTGCTTTTTACCTGTTTCAAGACCACAGAGGGCTGATTCAAATATCATAAACTAGAGTTTTATCCAACAAGTTTACTTCCTAACATGGTAGGGGAAGTTTTGCGTAGGTACCACGAACAGAAGACGAGCACAGCTGACAGAATAAAAGGAATTGGGTGCAAATGGTGTTAAGGCTGTGTCATTCCTAAGGGTGAAAAGACGAGAGCCCACTCGAAAGGTAAATAAGATGGTGCGGGTGTTTGATTCTTGTTCTTCTTTTGAGATCGATTACGTTTTTGTCTGCCCCGCGATTACGAGGTCGCCAGTTTTTGGCTAAACTTTGGACAACTGTAAGTAGATTGGTCTGGCTTTTTGCATAAGAGAGTACAAGGTGGTAACGTTTATCGCGAGCAATCCGGCTTTATAGTTCACCTTCCAACACTGTACTCTACCTAAGGGGGCAGTTATGGTAAGTAAAACCAATTAATTGGCGCTGGGCCTTGTTGTCATCCTGTAAACGCCACAGTGGCATATGAATCGATTAAGGAGTAAAAACTGACCAAGAGTGATTTTAGGTTCATCTAAAGACCGACTCTATTTAGAGATAAAAAGCATGTAGTAATGCAGACCTAATTAAATAAAAGGCGCTGAAGGAGCATAAGTCGCTGAGCTTTCGAGGTGTCGTTTCTCCATTACTCGCACTGAAATGTATCTACCTGGGCCTGCAGGACATGTGCTGTTGAGCAAGTCGGATCAATTTCCAGCGCAGCCTGACTGAAGGACAGTGCTTGGTTATAGTCGCCTCGAGTTAGATGCAAATAGGCAAAAAGGTAGTTTGCCCACTGCAGGCCGGGCAAAGCATCAGTCAAGTCTCCGAGTATCTTCTGGCACCTGGAGAGGATGTGCTGCGTATTTGGCCACATGGTAGACATCTTTAGGACATCCACAGTCCGCAGACTCTTCTCAATGCCCGCTGGGATTGGGGTTGGTTGGACGGACAAGTTGAAATAGGCATCTACCAACTGGAGCAGGAAGTCAGGGTCCATTTCACAGTAATATTCAATGCTGGGTGTGGCCTTCTGGTGGAAGGTCAAAAGAGGCAAAGAACCAGTTTAAGGCTCACCTTGGTATCTTCAGCGGCTATATTTACAAATCCCAGTAAAAAATACATCGCACCGGCTAAGTATGAATTCAGAAACTATTCTTCTGCATGGGATGGTTTCATTTTAATAACTATAATAATGGACACCGACAACTGGTTTCACCAACTCGGCTAAAACTAACACAAATAGTATTATCAGAAGTTATGAACTTGTGATAGTATTACTTATTACCACCGATAAAACTGTATCACCAGCCCATCAGTATCATAAAAATTCCTAAAATCTGATGCGCGCACGTACCAGAGCAGTTTCGACAAATGTCCCGCAAATTGGCCATTAGGCTTGATCGAATTAACCACCACAATGCTATTACAGGGGTCGATAAGGGGGCAGCTTTTACCATCAAATCTGCCTATTGGACAGACATTTGCTCGCGCACGCTCCCACACGCGCGCACTCAGCTCAGAGAACAGAAGTATGGAATATGGTATAAATTAAATTTGCCATCTTTGATAGCACCCCTTAGTTCTACCAGTCCATTAACTGAATGAAAAGTTTGTCTTAGGAAGGAGATTACCGACAAAGGCGAAGGCTTATTAAACTTCTTTAGCCAGTCATACCCAACGCCAGGTTTTGGACAACCTGGCACTCGAACCCGGATTCTCTGATCATCGAGCCTTAAGTTCAACGCCCTACCATCGGGCCGCGAGTCCGTTATCCCGTTATCTTAATTCAACACTGGTTAGCATCCTTACTAACTTCTATTTGAAACAGCAAAAACGATCACGGTCACGTTCAAAAAAGCGATCTAGTTTATAAAGAAAGTAGAATCTGAAACAATCTGTCTATTATTCTGAGTTCTCGAAGTCTCTCAGGAGTCTGTCGTCAGAGATGACAGCAGCAACAAAACAAGCGACTGATACAAATGGTGTTAGCCAATCAGCAGTTAGCAACACAGGCTTGATTTTATCACCATCTTACTGTCCACTAGGTGAAGTCGGTATTTTCAGCGATTACCTCCAGTGGAATTACTCTCACGTCTTTATTGCGGATAAAGTGATAGAACATTATAGAAAACGAAAGGCCGAAATTATAGTCATCTGAGAACGTGTGACAGCCCATTCGTGGGCTCGTGAGACTAGAGTCTATTGCAGATTAAGAGATTTAATATCAAAATCCAGAAACGTCTGGAAAAGGTTCGCTGGGTTGCTGTATATAAAGACTGCAGTTTCGTTTGCAAATCCATCGGTTTGTGAAACTTGGATGGATGTCGACTGCAAATAAACAAAGTTCAGTTGAATCGGTCGGATTCGCACCCATTTAGAAGGATTAGCACACTTTCGGGCATTATGTTTGTGAAGTTTGGTTTCTGTTAAAACTGATAAGTATAGTTTTAAATCAATATACTGGTTTATTGGGTCAAAGCACTGCGCATTTTAAGTGGTCGGCTATAGCATTTGAAAAGTAATGCTTTGCCTCGACCTCAAAGCCTTCAGAAGTTTTTTGAGAGTCCGTGATATTTACGCAATCTCCGATGTAAGGATTACATCGATCTGTATATTGAGAATACTAGGTAGTCGTTTTGTGGTGAAGGCTGATCTGACGGAGGAGGATTACATAAGACCAAAATAGCATGATACTGCGTTCCAAGTTGTCAGTAAGAGCGTTCCTTGCGGTCACAATACCTTGAGATTTTTAAAGTGCAGATCCACTGCTTGGTCAAGTTTTGCCAAAACATCCGGGATAGGTCTTCCTTCTTCCAGTAGTAAGATTGCTTGTAGGTACAAAACCATCTAAAATAAAACAAAACTGTTATGGTATTCGGGGCTGAGTCTTCAATTCATCCTTCAATCAGGCTAGTTCTTCAGACCAGTTCTTATTAACTAACTGTGCCACAACGATGCGAGTCACCTTAAGGTTTCGTCAACATAACAAGAGTCGTGTTCTGTTAAGCCGTTCTTCCCATTATTTATTTAAAGGGTGAAAATAAGATTGTTTGTGTGTCGTATTGCGTTTAAAACCAATATGAAAGTCAGCAATATTTGATTCCGTAAAATGCATGTGAATTAAAGCATGCCCTTACAATCACATTCGAAGAAGCGTCTGTCGATACAACTAAAAACTATGGTGTATTTATTGAAGAATAAACGTGCAGTGTGTTTAAAACTCTTATTACTCTGCGTTTGCGAGAGTTAGTGCGTCTAAAATGGCGGAGACAAACGCAACTTATGTAGGACTCGAGTTGAGGCCGGTGGGGCAGCTATAGAAATATAATAATTGTGCATAAATTACGAGCCGGAAATTGAGTCCTCCAGGAATCATAACTACCCTCATCAAGTGCTGGCCAGGGAAGGCTCCTCATTAGTTCTGTAGCCTGTGCGGCCGATCTGCATGCTAAAATTATAGTGAGCATTTATCCAATATATCGATCTTGTGCGGCGGACAGAGCCACAGCAAACGCTAATGGATTGATGTTTCCTGGTGACGCTAAACTTCCGCAGCCAGTTAAACCGGGCGCCTAGATGCAAGCAAGACTGAGCTCATTCTTCTGTACTCGTAGAAACGTGAACTCAGAATCTGTCATTATCATGCCCTCGAATACTGAGGTCGACTGACTGGTTTGTTATGCATACCATTTTTTAGTATTGTCCAGAATAGTGATCTCTGAGTGCTGACATGGCGGCCAAAGCTAATTCCAACGATGGGACTTATTCAGTAGTAGAAAAAGTTGTCAGTGCTTGTAAAAAGGTTTTTATACCACTCCCTCAAAAGTGTTTAACCCTTACACTTTTGGAACCGTTAAAAGTAGGTCTTGCTTGGAGTGGTGTGGTTTCAGTTTCGTGCCGCAAACTCATATAAGACTAGAAAAGAAATTGGCCTATTCATCAATTTTGCAGGAATTCGTATCGGCTAACCAATGCGCTGGCTGACGTTGGAGGATTATCGAAGTCTGCCTTCTAGGTGATAAAGATATTTGCAATAATCCGGAGAAAGTCAACATTTCCTAGGTCTAAGCTACAACCGCGGCGATTGTGGGAGTAAAAGACTGACTGTCAGTGTTTCCCCAACCATCGTTCTTTAAGCGTGCCAGATTTAGTCGATTTAAGGCCGTTTCTATCCTAGTACTTTTTATCAGTTTAACCTGTGGCATATTCGGTGTACCTTGCACCTTCTCGCGCATAAATTAGGGTCAGAAGCTTACCAGCTCAAATGATTAAGGTTTAGTTTGCAACTGTGATGTAACAAGTTCTAAAGTTTCTCATGACGGAAATGTGATGATTGTCGTCATCATGAGATAAGTCATGAAGTAGGCGACAGTTGGCACGTATTACTGTTGTTGAAATCAGGAGCAGTTTCTTTATCAAGCGATCAGTAGCATAGGCCCTCCGATTCTGACGTCCCGAATCAAATGCATCGAAGTTCTTTATCCTCGCGCATTGAAAAGAGACAATTAGCTGATAGGGGTGAATCACATGGTGAGGGAGTGTTGTCGCTGAACACTAAGATAATAAGGCCCATAGAATTTAGATGACAGAGAAAATCAAGGCAAAACAACATATAGCCTTACATAGAGCCACTACACGGCTGGACATTAAAATACTTTGTGGTTTTAGTAACAATAGTTATGAATTGCCAAAGGGAGGAAGAAGAAAGAAAAAGGATAATCTGTATTAATATGGAACTTACAGGCGAACTTCCAATGGTCGGCTCCAGTTCTTCTAAGAGTTCTAACTGAAGTTTGGCGTCCTTTAGGCAATGTTGCACTAACTGGCAGTTCACAATGCCTGCAAATTTAAAACGTGTGATAAAGGGGACTGAACTAGCAAGCAGTTCATCTATATATCAAAAATACACATACTGCACATAGTTTCCACGCTTGATTCGTTCAATTTCATAGCCTTCTTCAGATACCTCATTGCTTCTTTGTGACTGCCTTGGGCAAAAGATATTTTCGCCATAGTGAACATGGAGGAGAAGCTATTCGGTGATATCTCTAGGGCACGTTCAGCAAACTGGTAGGCCTTCTTCAGCAGTCGCGTGTTTCTTCCCGACTAAAGTAGGTGGAGAGAATAGCAAGTGGGGCTCAACAGATACAGTTTCAGATGTGCTCTCAATGCCCAAGTTTTCATTTATTTGGACTTTTATGAACTGAATAGCATAAAAAACAGGCAACAGAAGAAAAATCTCAGCGACCGCCAAAGCTTATTAAATTACACCGATGAGAAACGGCATTTCGGTTTCAGGGGAAATGGCGTTCTGGCAAGACAAACTAGTCCTATATTCATAAAGAAGACCTGGTGTACGTCGTTTGTTGTCTCTATTCGGGAAATACCTGGTTGCTGTACGTTTGTGCTGGTCACAGATGTCAAATCAACTATATTCTTTAATGAAGCAAGTCTGACACGCTTTGTTCTATCACGAAACCTTAAAAGTCGTGGTTTCGAAAGCAGCCAAATGACGGGATGACTCGGAAATGAGATTCGGGCTGTACTCGCTACTGCTAAGCCCGGACTGTATGACATTTTCCCTTACGTGGGATCCGATCAGCCCCTTTAAAGTAACCTGACACATCCGGAGTGGGGACCAGGTCACGTGTAGCACGCACAGATGGGCCATTTAGCTTTGTAGACCACTGCGATCTCGCCCACCTCCGGTCGTTCGGCCCTTGTACCGTCATCGTAGCAAGGGGGAAGGGAGGAGGAAGTGCGACAAGTGCTGCACAAGTCCGCCTCACCACAAACTAATTCATGCACAGGCCACTGATGCGCCCACTCCGCGGGCCACATGCTGAGTGTCATCGCTTGAAATGGTCGAACTGTCGGTGCGTGCGTATGTCCGACATGTCTGTGCCAACATGATAACTTGATTGGCTGAGTAAGCTGTGCTTTAAGTGTGATCGTTTGGCCCTTGGACTGAGTCGGGACCCATGATCATGAGGCATTAAGGGTCATCAAGCCTCCCTGGTTGACGCAAGCGAGATGTCGCCTATTCGTGGCCGTTGTCGTGACTACGCGCAAATGGACAACGGGAGTCTCAGATGGAGCCTGGTGCATCACCGTCACGCCAACAGGTGGCCCTGATTGTTGCGGCCGTTAACTGTAAGCACCGGGATGTCTCCCACAGATCCGCTCCCTGACAGCAAATGCAGTAAAAATGTTGACAGACGAGCCAGCCAAAAATCCTTCGGGTAAGTGCATATGCTGACCGCATGTTGTGCGACAAATTGGAGGTAGAGTGTCGCCAGTCACGGTCTGAGGCTGGGCACTGTGTTGGGCTGAGGCACTTCCACCGTCCTCGACGTAGGTTGGCTGACTGTCAAACGTGCCACGTTATCGATGACACAATCCTTGTCAGATCATCGAAGAACCTTGGACGGCCCGTTAAAGGGGTTGGAGTGGCCGCTAGACAGCATCAGGCAGGACCAACGCAAACTCGCGTGTGTTAGAACTAGGAGCGATTGAGGGAATAGTCGATAACACCTGATGAAGCGTTGTACGGAGTGCGAATAGGTCTATGGAGTCAATCCACTTAAACGCTGGATCGTAAGAAGCCAGTGCGTTTGTAAAAGACTAGCCCACAAGCCATTTCCAGGGTTGTTTCCTAAACTGGATTGACAACAGTGCAACCATTAGCTGCCTGCAGAATACAAAGGTTAACGGGGAGGTTATAGAGCCATCGGGAGAGATCGGGTTGGGCCGTCAAGGCACTTTTTATGTGTCGGCTGACACGTTCAATGAGTCCATTTGTCTGCAGACGATAGGCTTGCGTCCGAGTCCCGTTGGTGCCGAGAAGGGTGGTGAGCTAATGGAACATCATAAAGTCAAACTGTGGCCGGTGGTTAGTCGTGATAGTCAGAGAAACTCCAATGTTGGACACCCAATGCGTCAGAAAAACTTTGACTACGGTTTCACCGGCGACATCCAGAACGATCATCACAACGGGTTGCCGAGTGAGATGGTCAGTCCATCTCAACAGACAGGTAGGACCGATAGAATGTGAGAGTGGGCCTACCACGTCTGTGTGACTGAAACGCGCGTCAGTAGTACTGAAGGTGCGTACCGAGAAACTGTATGCGGAATAATTGTGGTCCACTGACATGGAAGGCAAGAACGGGTCCAGTACTGTATATCACGGTTGGGGATAAGTCAAGCGAATCGGTATTCCTCACTCTATAGTGTGATAGACTGTGAAGGGTGCCGAAGCACTGTAGTCACATCGTTTCAGTGACAAAGAGACGTTCGCGGCTAGTAGAAAAAGGGCGGGTGACGGTTTCAGCGTGTGCCATAAGAGGGACGTCTTGAGGAAGAAGAAGAGGAAGAGGAAGGAGGAGGAGGAGGAGGAGGAGGAGGGGGGGGAGGAGGTAAGAGTTCTCGGTGAATTAATTTTGGAGTTCGTCGTTGAACTGCTGGGCGTCAACCGTAAGCATGAAATCGGCGTGATGGTTCGTGACGGTGTCCATCTCGATGCATGATAATGCATCAATAGTTACGTTTTTTCTTACGTGGACATGTTCGATGCGCAGAAATACTGGAAGATAAAGCCTAGATGACGAATTTCATGGGGCAATTAGTGATCGGAAATTGTCCCTAGAGAGGAAACGAGAGGGTTTTGATCCGTAAGCATGACGAGTTCACAGCCTTCGAAAAAGTGTCATACATCTCAAATACCCAGATGGGGAGCCAGGAGCTTCTGACCGAAAATACTGTAGCAGATCCCTTCTGGGCTAGGCTTCCTTGAAAAGACGGCCAAAGGTTGCACGATACTGTAAACAGTTCGTTGGAGTCCTTACTTCAACTCCAGTGCTGGAATCATCTGTCAGGAGGGTAAGACAGGTAAGGTTGCTTCTGCCAGAGCGACCGTGACGCCACTGAAAGGCTAAATATGGTCCTCGGTCATTACAAGAGCATTCTTGTGATGTGTCAAGAGGCTGGTGAGGTGCTGTAAGATGATGGTGCCGTGAGAGGGAAAACAGTGATAGGAATTCTCCATAACCTAGAAGCGGCGTAGCTAATTGATTCTCGTAAGGGCTATGGAACTTTAAATGATTAAAACCCTTTCAGACACGGGTTTTACCCAATCACTGTTCACTATGTGACCCAAGAAAATTAAATCGGATACTCCGCATCCACCTTCGTCAGTAGTTCAGTTGTTGAAGTAGCGATCAAAGATAAGCCTCATGCTAAGGAGGCCACAGCTCGTCATCAACAAACCATCTGTGAAAGTGTAGATGAGGCTGGGAACTCGTAGAATTTAGTTAATGAGCCGCTAGAAGGTTTTGATGACATTTCCGTATTAAGACGCACGCAAGTGAAGTAAAATAGCCACGTGAGGTAAGTCAACGGCAGTCTTGAGGTTGTTTTGTTTTGCCCCTAAAACGGACCACACGGTGCATGCGTAGGACCACCACAGGGGCCAGATTGGAGTCCAGCAGGTGTTATCGGAAATACGCACCCGTAACAAACGCCAGCATTCAGAGTGTGGCGGCAGTCCTAGTTGCAGGTTCATCTCGCGCTAATTGGGATCCGTGTCATCCCCTAATTTTATTGTTTTATAAACTCCTGGTCATTTTACGTTGTGGACCAGGGAATTTAAAGGCACGTCTAGGTGCGGGTTTTTGCCGTGTCGCCAAAATGCGCCCTCTCCCGCCTCCGGTATTCTTGGCTATTTCTTAACGCCGGACCAATGTGGGAAGGGAGGAGGGAGTGCGGGAGATAGAGCCCAAATCTACTACCACCTTAAACTCACTCACGCGCGAGTCAACGTCCCTGCTCTCATCTTGCCGAGGAGCATTCGGTCGCGACGGTGGAACTGTTGGACCGAATCGGGGTGGCACATGAACCCGGGTCGCGAGAGCGACCAGCCTCGCTGGGCGATGAAGACGAGATGACGCTCTTCGAGGGCGTCGTCGTGACCTTACATAGCTGGGCCAGTGAAACATTAGGTTTAGTCTGAATGATGACCGTGCGTGAGCGGCACGCCTACAGCGGAACTCAGTTGTCGAAGATGTTGACTGATAATCAAATTTCGGAAAATGGGGCACCAAAGGACTCCTACATATTTATACATGGGAACCTAAAAAGTTTGACAATACTGGTATTGTTGTCTCGTATTTTCTACAGGATTTACCAGAATAGTTGTGAAAAAGAAAAGTTCTGACGCCTCTACCGTAACCTAAGTTATCAGATAGCCACATTCTGGAGTCGGGCCGGCTAAAAGAACGGACTAAGAGGCATTTTGGTAATAGTCATAATGTCAGCTATATGTGATAGCATAACGGATGCAATCGTTTCTCAGTCGTACTTCACGAGAGTGTTTAAGTCTAACAGAGAGCAACAAAGATAACACCACAATATTGTCCGAGAAACCGTGTCGGACTTTCCACATAGAAGGCCGAATGTTTGTCCCTAGCCTGAGCACAGAGATCATTTTCTAAATAGGGAGTGTGGTACTTGCGCTAAAGAAACTTGAAGTCTAATTACTGCTTAGTAAACGAATGCATCCCAGGACAAGACTGCTCTTGTCCAGTTCTTTCGAGTCTTCTTAAACCATTGGCAGCCAATTTACTGTGTGGTTAAATTTCTGGCCATCTTCAGAACGCTCAATCACCCGACCAACTGAAGACAAAGTTGATTTACTTTTCACTGTCGAGGAAAGGGTTCAGGAATTTGACTGCAAGATAAGGTTTAACCAACTCAATCGTATATCATGAAAACGCGTGAAACGGCCTCACTTATGCATCAAATTGTTTCACGATCAATAAGGACCTTTATGTTCCAATCAGCATGCCATGGGAAATGTCTCGTTACAGTCAGCTTCTGCCTAGGTGTCCTAATAGTGAACGAATCGAAGCTTTCTTCCTGGATATTTGTAAAGTGCTTCACATAAAAACCAGCTGCCTATGCGAAGGGGCGTCGTCTCACAAAATGTTTGCTTAATCTGGATGTGGATTGTCCATACTGTAGAGCCTCTTACGCACACTTTTGCACGTTTGCGTCCCCTGAGCTCTTGATTTCTGGGGATTTCTTCCAAGACCGTACGTTACAGACAGTGTTTTTTTAAATTTTTATCACACTTTCTTGTAGTAATTATTAATAATTACCGAAAAATTAAGACATGAAATTGAATCCTAGCGTTTGTTTCGATGATAAAATTCTGTCCTTGCAAAATCGTCTGAAGTGTGCAACAATCCCGTTTGTCAGAAGTGACCGATAATAATTTTGAAAATTCCTCAGAACACAGCATCATCTGATTAAGTGACCGCATGGACCTAGTCTGCTCCCCTATTTAAAAACTTAATCCGCATTAACCTGACATTATCTAAATTTTTTGACAGTCTGCTGTCAAAAAAAGAAAGGAGATTCGTCTCATTCGTAAAATTTCCCGGGAGGAAATAAAATTCGATGTGTTTTGCTCTAACACAAATTGCGCTCAGCAGCATGGTTTTCGGTGATGCAAAACTGGGCATTTAAACTTGTTTGCTTCCATCAAGCTGTGTTTACGGCTTCACTACTTAAGAGACCTGATCTTCCTACGCCTTCTTAAAATATGCAAAACGGTCAACTTCGTAAACAGTGCAGATCACGATCGATTCTTTTAACTAAGTCACATATAAGTATTCAACGGCAATTCTACAAGCTTTTTAAACCCTGCAAGACTGCAAAAGGCAAAAAGATGGCGCTCTTAAAGTGCAAAAGTATTTAGCAAAACAGCATCCGTTGAACACTACTTTAATAATCAAGGGCTAGCCAATTAGATAGGGATAGTTTCGTGGAAATCCAGGTCGCTCCCAACAACCATAAGTTTGCTTAAGGTGAGGTACTGCTGATCCACTCAGGCTCTAGTGTCCAGAGGCATAAAGACATCAGCACGCATGATTTTTCTGCTTTTTATATAACGATAAATCATCCCTTCTGTTCTTGGAAATCGTTTGTCTATCATCTTGTTTTTTTCTCTGAAGGGTGTATATTATATTGCGAGGAGATTATTTTCAGTAGATGTCGTCAAATGGTTTTTCAATACTCGGGAATATGTAAACTGCGAATCTTCGTGACTTGACACAAGAAAATGTTGAATGAAATACATGCTTAAATATGCTGATATCATAACAAAATATCCTCTGGCCAAGTTTAGAACTAAAATTCTTCCAAAACGCAAAATACCCACTATGAAGGTGGAGTATCTAGGAAAATCGAACGCTAAGAAAGCGCTGAAAATCTCATTTGCATCGACGTACCAATTTATATATGAGGTCCGCCGTCTGCTCAAACTGAAATCTGTTGTTTGATTCCACTGCACACAATAAGTTGTAGTGTTTATCCAGACTACACAGAACCTTCATTTCGCAGTTGAACAAATTCCCAATATTTTTACTTGCATATAATTTCCTCCTCGGCACAATGCGTGAAAGACTTTGTATTTTGAGGCGTCAACGCATTTGCCATCAATGTCTAGACATCTAACACATGTAATATGTTAGAAAAAGACAAACCTGGAGGCTGCATCAAGTGCACGTTCCCACTGACCCATAGCCAATAGCACGTCAATCTTCTCAACCAAAGCTGGTATAAATTCTGGGTAGAGCGTAATCAGGTCGTTTAGACGGTCGAGGGAGTTTGAAAATTCCCTTATCGATCTGTAGTATTTTGCAATCCCAAACAGATTTTCCCTACTTTCCTCGCTGCTAAGTTTTACTTTGCTTGTTTGGTAATTTACCTGGACGCGGTCTTAAAATATGACATCGCATCCATCCGTGAGTCCTTGTTTGTGTTTGCTTGTGGGATCAGGCCGTATAAGTATTTGGCCTAAATATTATTTATTGGCATTTGCCAACCTTAGTAGACGAAGGGCAGAGTTTCAGCGATTTTTCAGCGAATTCGCGGGCTTTATCATATTTCGACAAACTCAGCATGCACACGCCGGAATGGTAAAGAGACTGAACTTAGTGGAGGTGCACCCCGTACCTGATCAGTCGCGGTTTTGCGAATACTTTTTATCTTTGTATCCAATTCAGTAATCTTTTTATTTTCTACAGTTCGGCAAATATAAACAACTATGCCAAACCGGTATCAGGCATATTCTTATAAGCATGAACCATGCCCAGTAACGATGATAATTTGAATTCTTCCTCTTCTTTTATTTCATTTAACAGCATTAATGCTTGTTCAAACTGCTCTATAAATATTTTAATGAGAGGTTACACAAAAATCACCTTCAACCAGCAAGGCCATCGCCTGAATAAATTTGAGATCTTTCTCATACGGCGACGTCTTCGCAACTTTAAGAATCCTGGTAATAACGGTTCCAGTACATTTTCGCATAAGGAAAAATAATGTCTCGCACTGAAAGTGAGATTAGTCGGTTATTAACAAACCACAAATTCCTCCATAATGTATTATTGTTTTTAATTAGATTCCCGGGCACACAATATTTACAACAACAACGGATGTAATAAAACGCCGCCGGAAGCTCGCAAATCCCAAGTTCTGCAATATGCGGCTGCGCGGCCAGTTACTCCGTGGCATTGCCAAAACTAACGCTGTTTGTTCTGCACCACTAACCATATGCACATGGATACGTATTAGCGACCAGTTAATGCTCATGTGCTCCAAAATATCAAGCCGAAAAGTTCGAGATGGGGAGGCCGCGGCCTCTGTATGGAAGCCTGATTGTTCACAACCGTTCGAGACCTTCAGATCTAGGATAAGTTGAAAGCGGTTATTATTTGAGGATTTTGACATATTTTGCATCGGTTATTATCAAAGTTCATAACTGGTGTTTTTTGTGCCTGATCTCGTAAATCGTCGGAACCTAACATCGATGTCCTTATATATCCACATTCTAGAAACCCTGATTGCCACTAACGTTATTGTCGGTAGACTAGATGTCGCAGTCATCCTGCATTTGCAGAATTTTATTAAGAAGTGTGAATATTTATTTACGACTGTCTACTAGCCTTTAGGCTCAAATACATTTACAAGCAGTCTAACAGGCGCGCCACAAATATAAGCGATCACACACTTGGTAACATCAGAAGTCGCTGACAGATAAAAACGCAAATTCAGTGTCATTATCTGTAATATACCCAACACGATCAACCAAACGCAAACAATCCAACAATTTGTACATTCGTATTGCCTAATTATCCGCATACTTTCCACCACAAGGCTTCACTCAAGAAGCGATAATAAACCAGTTTTGTGATCATCTATTTTACAGGCCAAAGCTGACTTGGTACTACAGAACCCCGAATTAAGCAAAAGTCTCCGCAACTTAAATTTATTCATAGGTCCAGACTTCATATCTAGTAAAGACGCGAATTCAGAGCAAAGACGACGGACATGCACACAATAATCGGCATATCGTTTTCTCCGTTAAACCTGTAGCACATACTTCTAATTCTGACGCCAATCATAAAATGCGCATAACACAGTATAAGCAAAATAATCAGCATACCACCTTCTCAGTTGAACCTATGGAGAGTAATTCTGGCTATGGTACTCATAATAAAAGCGAATAACTGCTACATCAGTCAGGAAGAGAGGTCGGAAACAAACAAAACGAGCTCCGCAGGACAGTAACATTATGTGAGAACAAAAAGAAAACACATGCCTCGGACCCGGTAAAATGAGACTATTAGATATTAGTATAAGTTATACTACGACGCCCAAAAACGATCAACCAGTAGCGAAAATGTCCACCAAGCAACATGTGCAAACCAAAGGGCTTTATTAATAGTAGTATCTCAAACTAAAAGCTCAAAATATGTAGAACAGTGAATTAAGTGTACTCTAAATTTACACTAGAAGCGAATAATATTTTATAATATCACCTCAATTCCTCAAATTCTACGTGCATGGCATGGGAGTAACCCAAAGCACTCTAACTTTTTAAAAATCTTAGCACCTAGTATCCACCAAAGCTATTACCTGGGCCCAAAAACCTTCCTAACTGACTCTCCATCTAGATACGAGTATCACTTAGTTAATTGGCCTCCCATAACTGAGACCCAACCCATACACATTAGTTCATCTGCTCAAATCCCACCAGCAGATCATCATACTTCCCAACAATCGCACAATTCCTCCCCTTTAGATAGATAATTTTTTAGATAATTTTTATTAAAGACCCGTCGGGGTCCCATCAAAGCAAGTTAAAATAAATTTGCATGCGAGTTTTAGACGAGGTAGGCCGAATCTTTACAAAATGCAATTCATAGTTTCTGAATTAGAAGTCCATTGAGAAACATGATGATTGAGGGGTGAAAAAAAACTCCTTGGAAAAAGTTAAAAATGATTGGATTAACTTTACAGGAGAAAAAAACCCCTCTTTAAAAATAATAACAGAAAAAAGCGAGCAGGACTGGCCTGTAGGTGGCGGTATATAACGGAATGTTTTCGGTCATCGTCAGGGTATCAATAAACGTCCGCCTTGATGGGTACGAATGTGGGTCAGACAGGACTGGCTTGCAAATGGCATTGTATACGGTATTCACAATTGAGATCGTCTGGGCCGGATTGGTACGCCGCGTCAAAGAGGCCAGACGAGAGGAACCGAGATGCAATCGGCCACAGCACGCTTCGAGCTCAGCCGAGCAGTGAGGAAGGGAGGTACGACCGAACTACTAGTAAACAGTGAATACTGAGGGTTCCGCCGTGAGCGTCGACAGACCGCATGAGGTCGGAATGCGGGAGATGACATCAAA
>CACRXP010000250.1:444235-470556 GCA_902702965.1 Spirometra erinaceieuropaei | reverse complement strand
ATGACTGAGCAATATGGGAAAGTCGGACGCTTGTTTAATAATCGAATTCGGAATCCCGTCCGTTCCTGAGCAGTGTGAGTATTTCAAACGGCTTATGTGTTTCTTAATGAGATCTGAGGAGACATCAATTGTACTAAGTGTCATATCTGAAGGTGATCGAAAGAAAGGGACCGGATCGGACTCGGTAGCAAGGTGTTTTGCAAAGAAAGCACTAAACAACTCCGCCTTGTCAGTGTCATCGGTGAGGAAGACTTTGTTATCATTTAGCATGGGTGGAAGTTCATGATCACGCTTAGAGGAGAACCGATGACGGAAGATGTTAGCGACGGATTTGCCAGGGTTCGAACCACTGAGAGCAATTGATTCTCTTTGCCTGTCGCGCGCTTGGCGCATCCTTGAGGCCATCTCAAAAATCTCTGTGATTCTAAGATGAACTGATAAGGAACTAGTGGATAGGTCACGCAGTTGTCGCCTCAACTTTTTTAGTCTGTTCTGAAGAAAATGAGGAACAAGAGAATCTGAAGAATTAGGCTTGAGATATCTACGCGGCACAAACTCTAGAATGTCCTTGGAAACATTGGACATGACATCACGAAGAATGGTTACATCGCTACAAGTGAGGAAGCCACATCAAACCAAGGATCTCATATAATTATTTATTAAGTCGCTATCTACGCAGTCGTAGTTCATGAAAGTCTGAACGGCGCTTGTCTTTTTTGAAAAGGCAAGCGGTAGGCAACAATGAATTAATACGTGGTCACTGTCAAAGAGGTCCTTTTTTAAAGCAACAGAAAGAGGAGCAATGTCATTGGTAAAGATTAGATCTAAAATGTGATTATCTCTTGTTGGAGAGCGCACCAGTTTGGACCAATTAGAAAAATTGATAATATCTTGAAAGGACTGGAATCTGGGTGGGCAGCTATTGGAAACCCAGTCTATTTCAGGAAGGTTAAAATCCCCAGTGATTATTTTAACATCGAAAGCAGCTTCCGAAATTAATTTAAAGATTTCATAGAGTTGTGAATCATCACTGGCTAAAGAATTTGGGGGATTGTAGATACAGCCAATAATTGCCTTTCTTTGCGGCGAGAGAATAACAGATGCAAAGCAGAAGTTTCCCGTGATGGAGGAAACATCCAAGTGATAGGGAGAGTGCTTTAGGTAGGATTTAAGATAAAGAAGACAACCACCCCCACGCCTAGTCGTGCGGTCTTGGCGATAAAAATCGAAGTCATCTATGAGAAGGGCAGAGTCAGGAATTAGAGAATGCGTCCATGATTCTGTTACACATATAATATCAGGCGTCATTTCCAGGGCAATGGCTCTGATTTGGGCCATCTTGTTTATAACAGACCTGGCATTCAATAATATAATATCTAATGTGTTTCGAACGGCAATGCTATTTTCGACGGTATTTTAGAAAAATTTGGAGGCGGATATGTAAGCTGTGAATTAATGACACTTGGAGAATAAGTACCAGTTAATTTAGAGTTGTTGACGTACGGGGAGTCAGCAAGAGAAGGCTGAGTATGAGCCCTAAAGGAGGTGGGGATATAGTTTTCAAACATTGGAATGCTAGATGAGTTAGAACATGGATAGACTTGTTGGTAATTAAATAATGGAGGAAGGGGAGGAGGAGGGAGGCTAGAAGGAAAGTAGGGGCTAATGGGTGAGGGTAGGCCGCTAAAAGAATGAAATGGTGGGAAACCAGGTTTAGGTTGGAAGTCAAAGCAGATAGGTTGACGTACCTGAGAGCAATTGGCCTTAAGTGGTGGGAAGCCTGAACTAGGTTGGGGCATAAATGATTTAGAGCAATTCATGTATGAATTATTTGCTGGATATATAGTAGGGCTTTGATAAGTAACCGGTACGCAGGACAGAGAATTATTCGAGGATATAATTGGAGCTGCGGGGGTTGTAGACGTGCTGGGCTGAACAGACTTGTTAGATCTAAGAGAAGGCGTCGTACCCCTAAACGGAACTGTACTACCTATCTTTTGGGTCGGAGTCTGATTCAATTTTCGAGTCTCACCGTTCTGACGCCAAGCCACTGATGGCTTAACTGTAGACCTTACAGCACCCAGTTGGACAACAGAAGTTATCGGTCTAGCTGATGTAGACGGATTTTCATGTGTCTCAGCAGGACTATCCGGAGGATACGAAACGACAAATGGGGCTGCTGCTGCTGCTGCTGCTGCAAGTTTAGGGGCAGGCAAATGCGTCAAGTGGTTCGAGTGAGATGGAGATGTCGGAGAAAGAGGAAGGAGGGAGTCAGATGTCGCAGGAGTGGGAGAAGCTGAATCCTTACGGCCACTTGTATTATGACCGAGTTGGGGAGCATTAGACTGAGAAGCAGTGGGTTTGCGTGAGAATAGAGACCCGATTCTACGCTGCATAGGAGTAAGATCATGACAAAGGAAAAATTTTGCCTTCTCTAGGTACGCAGTGACACGCTCTCGATGAGTAAAGATTGTGTCAACTTCGATTGATGAAAACAATTTGACTAAGATAGGTGGATTTGTACTACGGGAGGACAAGCGTTTGGCATCCGCTATTTTATAGTTGAAACCACATGAATACAGGAAACTAGTCGCAACATCAATTGGCCGAGCAGATCGAGGAACATTTTTTAGCAGGAAGTTGTAAGAACGCTTCTGTCTATCACTAGATTCACTGGCGATCAGGTGAACAAGTGAGTCGAGACGCCTACATTCTTCAGAGGGAATATCGGAGATGTTCCCGTCGAATAAATGTCCAAGAATTGTCAGCAAAGAGCCAAACTTAAGCATAAAGTCATTGCAGTGGTCAAGTGCAGACAGATTAAGCTGCCGACCAATTACAACGGGTGACGACTGACTAGTAATATCATCTAACTTAGATTTAGGTAAAGCTTCTGACTTACGTTTAGTTAGGCCATGTTTACTTACTTAGGCTATCATCCAATCAAGACACTTTCGGGGATCATTTTTTTCTCAACTGCTTGCCTTGTCCATATTTAACATACCGAAGTGCAGTCGAAATGGGTGAGTTTGTTTTGGGTTTTTTTTTCCTGAGTTCAAAGGAGACTGAAAGTGCCCAAAGGACGCTACAATAAACCTATTCAATTCAATTAATGCGAGATCGATAGCTCATTAAATACCTCAACTTAGGATTTTTGTTGAAATATCTAACCCCGATATAATTTATATTATGGAAACATAGGCAAATGAACAAGCATCGAGCGCCTCCTGATAGGTCTCAAATTATAATCTATATTTACAGGTGCGCGTAAATTAACCAGACGGAGGTCGTCTGATCTACATCAAAACTACCTTTGCACAGAACGGTCTTCATGCTGCAGGCGAAA
Organism: Spirometra erinaceieuropaei; assembly: GCA_902702965.1. Classification (NCBI taxonomy): domain Eukaryota; kingdom Metazoa; phylum Platyhelminthes; class Cestoda; order Diphyllobothriidea; family Diphyllobothriidae; genus Spirometra; species Spirometra erinaceieuropaei. The sequence continues at coordinate 467,210 of CACRXP010000250.1, read as the reverse complement.
CTTTCTCAATCTCATACACACAAAACACACTGATCCGATGTGTTTTCTCCTCTCTACAATGTTGTACTGATAACACAGTCCTAAATCATCTAATAATCTAAGTTAAAACTAAGTCAAATAAAGTGACTTCGGGTGACCTAAACTGTCCAGAAACAAACTGGATCGAATTATCAGTCCCATTAGGTACAACCTTTTCCAGTGACAAAGATATGGAAAACACACGTCCGCATGTTCCCTCTATGCAGAACAAAAGTCTGGCGTAACCAGTGGAATGCGAACCCAAACCTCCTGGCAGGCGACCAGCGCTTCAGACGACTCGGCCACGGCGCATTGGCAGACATCAAAAAATAGTACACACGCAGTAAATCTCTGGATCTCCGGAAGTTACGCAAAATCTTCATCACCAGCCCGACTAGAACCCGCGAATATACGTGGCATGGCGAGAGCAGTTGCCGCTAGGCCGACGCCTAGCACCAGTACGATAATGAAATACAATGGATCCAACGTCAGAGGTTTGCCAGCACGACCGTAAATGTGGATAATCTGCCATGAGTTCATCCATTGCTAATAGGTCGAAAGACCTGATAAATCTAATGGATGTCACCTACGAGGACGGAAATTATATGATGTTTTTAATTTTTCCGAGGAGTCCATAGAAGTAAGGAAGGGGAAGAAAAGCTTAAAGAGGAAAACGACATATCCCAAAAAGCCTATTCGTTTTTCAGTCGAAAAAAAACAACAGTCATGTCTAAATTCCAAAGAAAGCAATAACGCATGCGGTCAAAGCTTCCTCAATTATTGTCACTGTTGAGAGAAAAGACGTCGCGTCAAAATTACTAAGTGCAAATTACGTCTTTCTTTTATGGACAGAAAAAATAGTTCATCCACTTCGCCATTGTTATCCAGTTAAGCCAGCATCAGAAACATTCTAGTTACACAGTCCAATGCTGCATCGTTGCTGGATGCTTCACCAAATGGTGACATCTAAAACTTTCCCGAATTCGAAGACCCGAAGGGGAAGAAGTCAAAGAAGATTAAGAAGGTTACGCAAAAAACAAGGCCGAATTCATAGCGAAGTTCCTTCTTCACGGTAGACCTTCGAACGGAATCTGATGCTGATAATTTACGAGTCATTGAAAAGCAATCTAACGAAATCCAATAAACGGTCTCTCATTTATTTTGGGAAGTGGCGCCAGTACTGACGCAAATACCATAGCTGACCAGGATATAATTATTCTTGATGTCCACAGCACCAAGTAACCGAACATGCATCTTCACCGAAAAAGATATATCGTCGCAAAAGGGGCTACTAAGTCCATTCATTCAATTGCAAAGGAAGAAGTCGAAAGCTATCTTAACCTCTTTCGAGCGTATTCGAATTCCTTCCTTTAGGGTAGCGAGTGTGCTACCGTGCACAAACCTTTATGACTAGAAAACGCAGATTCATCGCGTGGGTCATCATAGTCAATGATACCATAATGTCATTCCTGAAAATGAAACCGCGGCTTCGTATTTCTTATAAGAGAGGACGGTTTTTCGTGATTTGAAAGGCGTTTTTCAGCCGAGTTATGAACCCATAGAAAGACGAAAAATGAGAGGAGTCTGGACAAAACTGGAGACTGGGACACAGGAGGGGAACCGGTCGGAAATAAGAGAAGGGAATGTCGAAGCCCTTGGCATAAACTAACTGGTCCTTATTCTCCTTGCATCATTTATTCACGTCTTACATAAGCGCATCAAAATTTTCTTTTTTTAAATACTGTCGATAGTAGCCTTGCCGTTCGAGGCACATTAGATATTGTATTATTGAATGCAAGGTCTGTTATAACAAGATGGCCAAATCAAAGCCATTGTTCTCGAAATGACGCCTGATATTATGCGTGTAACAGAATCTTGGACCAATTCTCTAATTCCTGACTCGGCTCTTCTTATAGATGACTTCGATTTTTACCGCCAAGACCGCACGACTAGGTGAGGGGCGGTTGTCTTCTTTATCTTAGATCCTACTTAAAGCACTATCCCTATTACCTGGGTGTCTCTTCATTCACGGGAGCTTCTGCTTTGCATCTGTTATTCTCACACCGCAAAGAAAGGCTAGCGTCAAGGTCAAGGCACGCAGCTCAATTTCAAAGATAAGTGAAGCTCTGCATTTATCTGGATATTCTTAAGTAATTAATGCCTGTTTTTACTTGAGTCCGTTTTAAAAGTCGCCTTTCTATATAAGGTAAAATTTTTTCCAGTTTGTTTGACAGTCTGGCAAAATAGTCGTATTTTGTAAAAAATCCATTGTAGTGAATCCTTTCCCTACTACCGCTTTCTAGTTTTCGTAGTAAAAAAAACAGTAATACTTGCTACTCAGTGCGCGTTTCCGTTTTGATCCTTCTTCTGTAACGAAAAGCTTTTTTGTCTGTAATGCCCCGCAGAGCACGTGCTAAAAGGCGAAATCTTGCGGCCTCCCCACCGTTTCTGGGTGCTAAAATCGTGACTGAAGACATGGCAGACGCCAGCGTATGTTCTTCGCCGTCTGCAGATCTGATTAACTCACAAATCCCTTTAGTACATGTAGAACCTCTCGACCCTTCAGTCGTCCAAAAATACGCCTATGCTAGTCGTAGCAGGCCATCAGCCGGCGAAATAATCGATCAGCTGATTTATGGAGACATAAACAGCACTTCTGAAAAAGTGCTTGAACAAGCTTTTAAACTTATTGAGGTAATAAGTTCGGAAACTGAGGAACGAATTAAACGCAAGCATAATTTCGTACTGCGAAACATTCCGAGCCACTTATCTGATATGGAGGGAGCGCATTTGTTCCTACAAAGTTGTGGTTTGAGTTTTAGTGTCGCACAAGCTAAGCGACTTCGCTCGCTTAGCCGTAATGCGCCGATACTAGTTAACCTTTTCTCCATGATAGAAGTCGATTTTATCTTGTCGAGTAGGGAGATGACTAGAGACTTCTGCCGTAAATGGCGCTGCTCCGTTTCGCCAGACCTCACACCCCTGCAGCGAAGACTGAATAAACTGAAATCGGCAAAAACCAACACCAAGATAATGACACCTACTGTCAGTCTGAATATGTCCTCTACAACACCACCTGCGGCATCTGCAAGTCACGGCATAGTCAATTCCGTAGGGAGTTCGACTACTTTTAATGCTGACCTCTTTAAACACACCACCACGCCTGGTATATACACGCCTCTATCGACTCCCTCAGCAACCCCTAGTAAGCCTAAGCATGTGCCTAAGTCAAAGGCAAATCCAATTGCTGTATCAGCCACTCGGACACCCAATAAATCCAGCACCAGTATAAAATGTTTTCCTCCACAATCGGCGAACAGTGCCTCAAATACCCCGACTCAAAACGTAGCGGGTTCGCAACTGCCCCCCAGCCCTCATATCAAGACAGTTAGGCCGAATATGCCGATTTTCTCACCGTTTAATAGACCTCTTGTTCCAATGGAAACAATGCGTCCCCCACCCCCTAACTTGTTTCCTCCACGGCCGTTTTACCAATTTATTCCTCATGATAATGTCCATACTGAATCAGTTAATTCATCCGATCCTCAGTTTCGTCCCGGCGGGAATACGTTGCAGTATATGCCCCGCGGATTTCCAGCTGAAAATAAGTTAGCTAACAATAGTTACCAGTTTACCTGCCCGTCATTCCCTCCCCCAAGTCCTCCCCTTTTTTATCCACGTCAGAATTTTTTGATGCCACAAAATTTTTTGCAGAACCGAATGGTTGCATCCGGACCGTTTGCTCCGTGGGCAGCCCAGAACTGGACGATGCAGCCCACCTCCCTCAGAAACAAACAGTCTTTCCCTTCAAACTTTTTGTTTTAAATGCCAGATCCTTGCTTAATAAGATGCCTTTGCTTCAGACTCAGGTCTTCGTCCATTGTCCAGATATTGTTTTAGTAACTGAGACGTGGGCATCAGCCTCAGTAGCTGGCAGCTGCGTGACCTATCTACTAGTTTATCGTCCGTTCATCTTAGAATCACAGTGATTTTTGAAATTGCCTCAAGGATACGCCAAGCGCGCGACAGGCAAAGAGAATCACTTGCCCTCATGGCATCTCCTCATCTTGACCTCAAGTGGTCTGTCGACGCTCACGGCGGAAGCCTCAGTATTCGCCGTCTACTAGTACTTTGGCCATACCTCCCTTGCCGATTACTCAGCTGGGATCGAAGCGGACTGTGGCCGATCGTATCTGGGTTCCTCTCGTCTGGCCACATTGACGCGAATAGTCTCATCTGGCGTATCAGTTCTGCTCTGACGACGTCCGTTTTTAATCCGTTATACACCGCCACATGCAGGCTATTCCCGTCCACATTTTCTTATTACGTCCGACAGTTTTTTTTTCCTGTAAAGTCAATTCATTCATTTTCTTAATTCTTGAGTGGAATTTTTTCCACTGCTCGCTCGTCTAAGATTCATATTAAAATTTATTTTTACTTGCTTTAATGGGACCCCGGCGGGTCTTTAATAAAACTATTTATTTATTTATATAGGCCGAGAGATATGAATATAAAGCTCGAACTCGTAAACAGTGACCTACAGGCCTTTGCCCAGTGGTGTCGCTCATGGCGCCTTTCGCTTTCTTGGCATACATGCTCAGTTATGGTGGTTGGCGATGACCGCCAGTCTCAGATAATTATTGCCGGCCACGACATAAATGCGCCTGGGGTTATAAAGGATCTGGATGTATCATACTCCAAGAATCTTAATCTTTCAGAGCAATGCACACTTATAGTCTCCTAAGCACGCGGAACGACCGGGTTTATCCTCCGAAATTTTAAAATTATTTATATTAGAATGCGCCTTTATAAAATGTACGTCAGATTTGGCCTGGAATACTGTTCGTTTTTGTTAGGACGGCCCAGAAAACGACGCACCGTTCCTGTCGTCCGGGGGTCACGGCTGACAAAGAACCGCTAACTCGCCGGACAGCCTCGCCTAGGAAGTCCGCATGCGAGCCAGACATTAACACGCCGTCGAGTAATGCGCGACCTCCAGGGGTCAGCAACACGCGAGGGCCTGCCCATGTGGGCGCTCAGGACTGGATCAGTAGGAACACGCAAACCAGACGAAGGCTGAATCCTTAAAGACGAAGCAACGGACGGAAGGATTAACAGTTGGTTTACACATAGTGACTGACACAAAAAAGCTGTTCGCTGATATCCTGCCTGTCTTCTATTCCGCACAGAACTGGCGTCATACTATTTGGGGATGTAGCAGTCTTAATTTTGCCTCATGCGTGCTGCTGAGCGGACGAAAGTAGAATCCGCCCAACACTTTTACCAAGAGCGTTAAATTGTGGACCGCCAATATTTGACTTACCAGAAACGCTGCGGCCTCACAGGCCTTTGCTCCTTGTGGTTTCGTCGGTTACAAAAAGGAGTATTTTACTGTTTACGCTCATAAACAATTATACTTTTAATCCGTTTACAACTTTAAAACATTTGACCATCCCTGACAGTTTAGTCACCGTGGGGTCTTTTAAATTCTTCCTCTGTCACGTTCCGTTAAATATCGTCGTTCCGTTTCCGTAAACACAATTTCATTTTGAAACAAATTACCCAGGAATACGAACATTCGACAAAATTATTCTTTGTTAATGAGCACTATTACTCGTTTTTGCATTCGGAATATCTCTGAAATCCACTGAATTAATCTATCGTAGTGATGGAGTTGGTGGTCTCTGATTTCTTGGCCTGTCTCACCATGGACACTTTCTTCAGCCGCTAGCGAACAACAGTTCTTCAGTGCCTCCACTTTGTCCAGTACCAAGTTTTATGAGAAGGAACTGAGGTTGAAAATATCTGAAGCACTGTTACCCATTCCTTTCCGGACTACCGTCATTTCACGGGCAGTTATTTTTTCTCCTGAACCATCCAAACTATAAGAGCACCATCCTCTGTATTTGTCCCTCAGGAGTTTTTTTCGCTGTTATCTCGATCAGTACTTTATTTTCCTTTGACAGTGCCTGTAAAGTGACGCGTTAGGGGGGCACGAAGGGGGCGATAAGAAGGAGTCGAGACGTCACAAAGTATGGTATCAGTACCGGTGGTCACGGGTATGTCGGTGAGTTGAAAACCACTAACGGACTCGTCGCCGGGACCATCAACTCTTTGTTGCTTAGCTGCCGTGACGCCAAGGTCGATCCCGTGCGACAACTGGAGCGAAGATAGTATAGGCCTGAACAGCCAGTTATCTACCTCATTCTTTGTGTCATCAGTGTGGCAGATATTGATGGAGTACTGGGAGATATAGTGTAGGCGGATAATCTCTCTCCGGTTTTACTTCGCAGGGTGGGAACAAAAGGCAAAAGTCAGCGGCCTGTGGCCCTGGATAATGACGAAGTACCGACCTCCAAGGAACTGCGAAAAATGTTTCGTAGTCAGGTAAATGGCAAGTAGCTCACGACCAAAGGTACTGCAGCGGGTCTCATCCGGCAAGAGCCTTTTGGAGAAGGAGGCCAGTGGTCGAGTCGAACCATGGAGGTGTTGTTGAAGGACTGCACCTTCCGCGTCGATTGAAGCATCTGCCATCACGAACAGCTGGTCTTCTTGAACGAAATGCGTGAGCAAGTTGTCGTCCGTAAGGGTATTCTTGATTCTCAAAAGCAGACAGTTTTTTGCCAGTAAGATCGAGGGGAACCTTTGGACCATAAAGCATATTGGTGAGCGGCAGCATGAGGTAAGCGCAGTTCGGTAGGTGCCGGCGGGAAACATTAACCGTGCCGAGGAAACGCCGTAACTGACGCCTGGAGGTTGATGGAGTAAAATCGCAAATTGCATTGACCTTGGAGGACAGAGGACGCAAACCTTCAGAGTCAAAATGATGGCCGAGAAATTAAATCATAGCTGCATCCAGAACACACTTTGAGGGGTTGATAATAACGACAAACTTGTCGAGGCGGTCAAATGCTCAAGCACGGTAGGCTACGTAAGAAATGTTCAGGGAACCTCTGGAACGTTTTGGCGGCATTACGTAGACCGAAGGGCATGCGGATTAATTCGAAGATGCCGAAGGGGGTGGAAACGACGGTTTTAATTATATCATCAGGGACTACAGGAGTCTGATGAAAGGCACGGACCACGTCAATTTTCGACAATACCGATAGGGGGCAAGCAATGCCTGTATCTAGAACGGACAAGTTTTCGGGTATAGTAAAGGATTTTAATCCGAGACCAGGCGGACCAGTCATGCAGTTGAGGAGACGAGAACGTGTGCAGTCAATAAGGAGACCGAATTCGGCAAGAAAGTCCGAGCCGAGGATTGCATGGGTGACATCAGCAATCGCAAAGAACCGTGAGAAAGACCGGCGAAGGCCAATTTGCCAGAAGTGAGAAAGGATAACAATAAGTAGCTTGAAGCTGGAGAACAGTATTGGGGGAAAAAGGTCGGTTGGAGTGGGTGAGACAATGCCGATTTGGGCTCCGGTGTCCACTAGGAAAGGTCTGCAAGTCACATTGTTGCAGACATAGAAGATGCGACCAGAGCTGAAAGAGCCAGAGAAAAGGGCCACCTATATTTTCTGGCCGACTGGTTTCCCTGCTTGAACTTGAATGCGCAGGGAGAGGAATATTGACGGGCCTTTGTGTCAAAATTGGCATGATACCAACAAATATCGGCAGTTCGATTTTGCGAATGCGAACCACGGCTAGATGAGCGAGTGAAAATAAGGCGTGCAAGCTAGCGTTTTATGGACAGCATCTCTTCTGCCATGTCCGTTATCTTCGTCGTTATCTTCTCACTTGTCGTTGGTAACGAGGAAATGGAGAGCTGAGCGACATAGGCCGGTTGGAACCGCTGCACCTCCAGCATCCTGTCCGACATCTCGGCTAGCCTTGAGACCGAGAGATCTTCTGAGACAAATTCCATAATACTTTGAACATCGGCCGGCAGACGCTCAGGGAACATCTCGATGAAAAATTTATCATCGATGTGGAGCTCAGCACGAAGTCCTCGCATCCTTCTAAGAACTTCGGTGGGTTTTCGGTCACCCTTAAACTACGTGCTTGATTAGTCGGCCGGGGGACTTTTGATCAATGACTGTACCCGAGAAGGAATCTGTAACGGCAAAGCTTGAACCAGCCTGTGGAATTTGGCAACTTTTTTGATAATGTTCGCAGAGTAAAAACTTAATTCAATGCGAAGGAAGTAAAGTTCAGAAGTCTGGTGAAGACAGTGTTATTGCGCCAACAGAATCGCCTCCACTACTAGGAGCCTCCGTCCTGCCTGTGGCTTCGGCAAGATTTGAACGAAAGTGTACTCCAGGAAAGATCCAATACGGCGCTTCATAATGACTGACTGGCTATTGTAGCCGAATGAAAACGCGTGAAAATGATGTGCGTGTCCTCGTTCGGGGGCCACCATTTTAGCGGGCTTAGACGATCAACAGCACGATCCCACTTTTAGACCAAGTTGAGAAAAACTAAGAAAAATTGCCACGTCTGAATGGACTTAACTGTCAACGCCGCCTGGTACACAACAAAGGCAGTTGGTTAAAAACCAACTAGTGAAATCCAGATTCACACCAACTGGAGTGCCCTGCCTACTCGACAGGCAAGGCTAGATGTGCGAAAGTTCTCCTTCTCTGTCCGAGTAGTCAAACCGTGGAATGCCCTCCATGCAGATGTTGTAATGACACTATCGACATAAAGTCTTAAAAAGAACATCGACATATTTGTGTTCCGAAATGAACAAGAGCGATGAGAGGTCTAGCTCATCCACTAAGACTCACTCCCATTTTGTTATAGCATTATGGGCTTGTTTGAATTATTTCAGCACAGGTACTTTTTCTGTACACCGCACCCAGTTTTACGTTGTAAATAGGGTACTCAAAGGTTTACGCCCATTCCCCTCAATATGCTGAACGGAAATGAGTGGTAACTGCTTGCTTTATTCTACTTCTGATTCCCCTTCTACGTCTATTTCGTTTTTTTGTGCGCCTTCCACTTATTGCTGTTCGATTTTTATTTTGGTTCAAGTAATCTACCTTTTCGGTCATTCTTCCTCTTTTCCTCTTTAAACACTATGTTTGACTTTCTAATTTTTCCAGCTAGTTCAACATTCACGCTTGTGTAGGATATGAGCGGCAGTCTCCCTCATTCTCATGGTTACACCGCCCTTTCTAGATTTTGCTGGAGCACCTTACCGATTAACTTGTGTTCCATACTGCGCGGATTATTGTAGAAAAGCACTTATATATTTGGTTGTTGGTGGATTCCTGACTGTCTATCATGCCTTAGCTGGAACGGCCAATCTGAACCCAGGCTTTAGCTGAAGACTCTAAAAGTCGCGCAATTCAGTCTCGTTTGGTCTGTTGCCTGTCGGACGTGCTGTTGCAGGGCTTGGTGATGAATTCGTCCAAAGTCAGTGTTGGTGCAGGGAAGTTGCCTCTTCATTTGCAGGTAGTGCAATCGAAAGTTAATCCTTACTGTTCTTAGAGTGCACAAACTCGTCTCCACCTTAAAGGAGGCACAATTGTTAACGATGACCGTAAATTCGTTGCTGATATCTACATAGAGGATGGTGTCATCAAGTACCATTTATGTTTACTTTTATTCAACTCTGCTCAGGCAGGTCGGGACAAATTTGAGCATTCCCGGCGGCGTCAGGACCGTGGACGTTAGGGGAAAACTTGTAATGCCAGGCGGAATCGATACACATACACACATGGAAATGCCTTTTATGGGTACATACTCTGCGGATGATTTTTATTCCGGTACAAAGGCGGCATTGGCCGGTGGCACAACAATGATAAGTAGGCATCTGGTAAATCTTACCCCAAACTTTTAGTCGATTTCGTATGCCCCGCACGTGGCTCCTCCATCCTCGAGGCGTATGAACAATATCGAGAAAAGGCAGATTCGAAAGTTTGTTGTGACTACGCTCTACATGTCATTGTCCCTCATTTTAATGAAAAACTCTCAAATGAAATGGAAGTTCTAACGAAGGAGAAGGGAGTTAATTCTTTCAAATCTTTCCTGGCCTATCCGGGCGTCTTCATGCTTGAAGATGATGAACTTTATGACTTTTTCTGCCGCTGCCGAGAACTGGGGGCCCTCGCTCAAGTTCATGCAGAAAACGGGAAATTGATCTCCCGCAAGCAAGAGGAGGTTATTCAACGTGGTATTCTTGGTCCCGAAGGGCATTCGTTTTCGAGGCCTGAAGCGGTATGTCGTAAAACCGGTCTGGTTCAATCCGTACATGCTAATACGTACTTGTAAGAGGCCTATGTTATAATACCACATCTACAGGGGGTTCTCTCTGATAATACCGAACTGTCTTTTATTGGGACTTTTTCTTGGAGAGTCCGTTTTATTCATATAGAAAAACAAGCACTTAACCAACCATGCACTTCGTTTTCGTCTTCTTGGGGCCCTTTGGAACAAATCACGGCCTTTTATTTGTTAACTGTCGCTCAATCCAATGTCACTTGCAAATGTTTCCCTGCTGCGTTGGCTCGGTATAACTGACTGTCTCATTTACTCGTTCATTAATCGGAGCCTGTGATTTTCTTCTCCAGTTTAGGATGTAGTTTCGGTGGTTTAGATATCTAGCTTTCCCTTGTGTTCGTCTTTCTTTTAATTAGCCTTCCCGATAATAACCATGCAGCACAGATTTATCCACCAAAATGCTTTTGTTTATAAAGGCTGAAGTTGAGGCAACCTCTCGTGCCATCACATTGGCGGACACTGCCAACTGTCCGCTCTATGTTGTACACGTGATGAGTGCCCTCGCTGCAAAGAAAATCGCCGAAGCTCGTCAAGATGGTGTTCTTGTCATCGGTGAGGCAATTGCTGCTGGCCTTGGCACCGATGGAAGTCATTATCTTGACAAATGTTGGCGCAGTGCCGCAGGCTACGTTATGAGTCCGCCTCTAAGAATGAATCCTGAGACTCCGAAACTCCTAATGAAAGCACTGGCCAATGGACACCTTGAGTGCACGGGCACTGACCACTGTGTGTTTAAGGCCGACCAAAAAGCCCTTGGAAAGGATGATTTCCGGAAAATTCCGAACGGCGTCAATGGTGTTGAGGACCGTATGTCGGTTATCTGGGAAAAGGGTGTGGTAAGTACCACTAACGCCCTGCATTTTAGCTGTATTCCGTCTTCATTTTTAAATGCTCGTTGCTCATTTAGACTATTGCCGTCCGGCTGTACGGTCGTTTGACCCTTGCTTTTGGTCGATTGTTTTACACGTTGGCGTTTGATGTGGTTTCCTCTCAAGTGACTTGCGCGCACTCCTAGACTTTTCTAGCAGCAGCTCTCGCGGTTGGTGGGATTCAACTTACTTCCTAGTATTATATCTGTGTTGTTTTTTCACATTTCGGCATATTTGTCTGTTTCCGCGACAGTCTTATTCCCACTTATATTGTTGTGGTTAGGAGGCCTATTTGAGGGACCCCATGTAATTGATAGCTTTCAAACGCCTACTTGCACATGTAACCGCGTTCATAACTGTCTCAGTCGGCTTAATGTTGCACATTCACTTCAAAAATCATCACTCACTTCAGTCAGTCGGCAACAGATTCCAAAGTCAAGTCCAGCCTTTTGCACGCCAGCTCCGTCGGTCTCACCACGTCCATCTACGTTTTAATGGGCCACTTCGGCGTCGTCGCCAGTCATGGCCAGATCCAGCCACATTGACGTCCTGGATGATTTCACTGTCAAGCTGGTTCGACGCATAGCCAAGGCATTTCAGGCGACCTGTTATGAGGATCCGGTCGACCATCGCTGCACGTGGGCTACTATACGGTTATTAGAGATGCGATCGGAGAAGGGAGCTCAAAAACCTCAATCGGGAATAAAACGGTTTAGTACATAGGCCTCACAGGTCCGTAACACAATGGACTTTGGAACCGGTAAACTAGCACAGGTGGTATCCGTTATAAGTGCAAGATCGAATATATCCAGACAAGTGGTATGTTCTGAGCACACTGACCATGTTTTACATCTATACGGAAAAATTGTTTCAACAGAGGCCTCGTGTACCTTTGGCCTTGTCTACGAACTGATATCACGCAGCCTTTTTTTATTTTCGAGGAAATTACTGCGCGGACTTGGAGTAAACCACTCAGAGCAAGCCTTTTTAGGTATGTTCTGAGAGTTGATATGAATATTTGGGCTAAGACCCGTCTGCCACGGTGGAATAACCGCGTCATATTCACAAGCTGCCAACAGCCAGTCAGTAGTACGCAGATGCTGAATGATTCACCACGAAAGCACAGGCACTAGCTAAAGTTCAGATACGTGTTTGCAAAATTGTCGACGAATTCGGTCGGTCGTATCCCTGGTTGATCCGATGGTCTATTTCTCCCTTCCGTTGCCCGCCGGCGGAAAGTCCAACTCAAGGTGTCCGAAGCTGTCAAATAACCCAAGAGCTTTAACGTCTATCGGGCCAAGGCATATATCGGACCGCAAAACTAGAGGTGGCCGCCTCCGTTTTTAAATAATTTGTTTTCAAAGTCACTTTTGCTTTTCATGTCCATCAGGGGTGCCACACATTGCTCTTACGCAGAGTAGCTCACTAGTACTGCATTTTGAACAGCACGCTGAAGTTCTGTAATACAATAACCACGGTTCAACAACGTTGGCTTAGTTTGCCAGTACTTTTTGAATGATCCGGCCAAGCTCGTAATTAAAAACGTCTGGTGTGATGACAGCCTGGCGGACGCCAAAGGCAACATCAAAGAGTTCACTCGCCATTCGCATGAATCTTTGTCTTTGTTCCGTGGTTTCAAGCTTCGATCAAACAGTTTCTCAGTGACGTGCTCTCATGCAACATGATGAGCCATTGAATCCCAATAGGCAGAGTAAAAATCATAGGCAGGGTCTGCGAAACAGACGAGCGTGGACTGTCAATAGCATTGACGATGTTTGAAGTCTCACTGAAGCAGGAAGCGCTTATATGCACATCTTCACCCCAGAGTACTTCGTCTTTTCCCTCGTCCTTGCCGAAGGATTTCAAGGTTGTGTATTTTGACGGTCTGTCTTCTGCTTTACCGTTGCTTGTATGCCGCGTAGTTGAACGATTCGTAACCGAATTTAACGTTGCACCCCGAGGCCAGAAAAAGTGTCACATACTCGCAGGAGCGTAGCACATGTCACTTCATTTAAAGTAATATGTGACTAAAGCATTATTCGAAAATGTCAACTCTTGACGCCTCAAGTCTCGTTTTCAACGCCAGTGCTGCCTTTGTGCTACTATAAGGCTCCTCCGAGCTCCCTCATCTGTTACTCGACGGTAGCGATGAGTATTCGGTAACTATGAAACGAAGTATGCAATGGTACCGGAGTGTCGACTATCATTTAGTCTTCGTTTTAATGCTCAGTGTTAAGTACGCAGTCTTACCGAGTTTACTTTTCCTAACGATGCCTAAAATTTATTCAAGGTCGTGTAATATTTTACTATCTGATGGTAGAAGAGCGCTCACCGAGCCAGGGTTTGTCCGACTGGCCCTTTTTGATACCGGGTTTTTAATTTTATCCCCCCACAGGTCACCGGTATTATTGACCCCTGCAAGTTCGTTGCCATCACCAGTACCAATGCTGCAAAAATCTTCAACATCTATCCGCGTAAAGGCCGTATTGAAGTGGGAAGTGATGCAGACCTTGTGGTTTGGGATCCTGAAGCCGAGCGTACTATTTCTGCCTCGACCCATCACCAGAATGTTGACTTTAACATTTTCGAGGGAATGCGTTGCCATGGTGTTCCGCAAATAGTGATCACAAATGGACATATCGTCCTGGAGGATGGTGACCTGAAAGTTAGTCAAGGGACTGGCCGTTTTGTGCCAACCCCACCATTTTCGCCCTACGTCTACTCAAAAGTTGAAGGAAGGCAAAAGGTTTGTCCTGGTTCTCCAGTGCATTATTATTCCTAAACCAGGGATTTCCATCTTACGGACGTACGAGCCGTGAACGATTAACTCTTTAGAAGCTTTCATTTGACATTCATGGGTAGCCTTATAATCCTTGAATTTTAGTTGCGTGAGCGAATTCCTGTCAAACGTGAACCTTACACTGGTCCCGTGGCCGATTTGGGCGCTGCTCTGCAAGCTGTCGACATCAAGGAAGTTTCAGCCAACGGTAAGGGCGATCGCATCCAGCCCTTCACTCACCAGCGTCCGCCCACGAGTGCCGGTGGACGCAACATGCAGGATTCCAGCTTTGCCCTGAGCGGTAAGTGCGCGCTGTCCTGCATCTCCTTGTACACCTGTCTCTTATCGCTTCAGCACTTCCATAGGACAGTCATTTTCCAGTCTTCATTATCGGTAGATTGTCCGACTGTTAAAAGTACTAGTCTCACGGTTTTCCGTCTATGATGGATCCGACCCACCATCGTGCATTTACATATGTCCGCGCAGGAAGGGAACACTCGTGCATCTACCTCCAAGCTGTGTACTTGTGAGTTGACGCGAGCATTTTTTCCACCTAGGCTGGCTTCTTGCATTCTGCGGTCATATCTTAACTCTGCCACCACATGTGCTTGGGGATCGTTGCATCTTCACAGATGGCCTCACGACAGTTTAGTGTGTCGCAAGTCGACTTACTGTTTGCTGTCTTACGCCCGATTAGTCTGTGAGTGCTATATCCTCAGACCTCACAACTACTTACTTAGATTTGCCGTATTATAAAATAGGCTCTTGCGTCCAGCGTGTCAACGGGTTTTCATCTAACTACTGTCAATGGCGACGTAGGCCTTCAAGTTTTTTTAAGTTAGCCTTGGCGCCCGGATTTTCTTGACCTCACATTTAGTGAGTAATAAATAGATGTTGATACATTTTACCTTGCCCTCCACAAATGTAGCGCTTTGAGATTTTCTTGGACATTTTAAAAACATTGTGGCTCCATAAGGTCCCTTTCTTTTGGTAAAGAGGGTCTTTTCGGCAGTTTTTTTCTTTATATCCTGCCCGCGTCTCAGTATTACGATCGCCTGTATTGAGAACTCGGTCATAAAAACTCACTTAAGTAGACCTCACATGATCCATGTCGAACGGTTTCTAGGTTTGGCAGACCGCTGTCTCGCAAATTTTCAGGCCTCAGTTATCATGTAAAGCCTTCGGTCCCGCTCCGGACCCTTCGTCTTTACTTTTTAACCACTTAACAGCGATTGGTGTCCTTTCAGGCTCTCAAGTCGATGATGCTGTACCGGTGCGGTCAACCATCCGAACACAACAGCCGCCAGGTGGAGCTTCAAGATCTTTGTGGTAGGCCAACCCAGCCTCCGTGGACTATCAAGGCTTTTCACGCTTGGGTCAAACCCTCACCACTCACTATACGTCCTCTTATCATGTTCCCAAATTCCTCGAACAGCTCCTCGTCAGTTTCGTATAATCTCTTTACCTCTTCTCTCTAGCTTCCTTATAATGTGCTCTTTTTGCGAATACTCAGTGATTTTGCAAAGATACCTTGTGACTTTTCGTCTTCCCTCTTTTACGAAAGAGCTACTTGAGGTGTGTTGTTTGAACCGTCCCACCTCCCTTGTCGTCTCACCCCACGTGCTCCGTCTACCCGCTGTCTGCCGCCCTGCTTTTTTCCTAGTTTTACTATGGCTCTGTCTACCAGTTACCGCGCACGATGTGATCACCTGCAGGGGTGGCGTCTCCACCCGGCCTACCATGGCTTGTCGACGTTTATTAAACTCCTTTTTTCCTTCTGGTGCTTTCCTTTTACCGAAGCGGGTTTGCGCCTCATCCCTCCTCCCCAATCCTCTCCCTCCCCGCCGAGATGCGACTCTTGCGCTAACCGCACGAAATCAGTCGAGAAGTGTTTTGATGGACATGCAATAGTACCTGGGCCAACCCACCTCCTTATCGTCTGTACCAGCTGTTTTGTGCTGTGAGAGCACGTATGGCATTCAATAGACGACTTTACGTCAGTCACCGCGCCCTATCTCGTCAGTCGGTTTTACTCAGACGGTTGACTGGAATACGGGAGGGCTCATGCGCGTGGTCGCTCCACCATAAGGCGTTTCGAAATCTTTACGAAGCACCAACAGCCATGACTTGTAAAGTTGCCTACTTCCGGGATAACTCGTTCTATTTTGAAGCTGGAGTCCGGCCACTCTGACTTCTTAACTCTCTGTCTTCATGTCACTTTTCTCCTTGGAGTCAGTGACCCCCTACCACTGAAGTCTTGTGTGTGTGTGTGTGGGCCTTGTGGCCGGGGCGTCTGTGGCACACGTAGTCGGGCCGTTAAGGCGTGTTGGATACTTCGCTCACTTCCATTTCAGTCGTCCTAACTTTACTTAGTCCTTCAAACAGGCTAGGCGCTGCGGGAGTGAGGTATTTGCAGCATGGGTTTGCGCCATTATAAACGAATTTACGCACAAGTTACGTTTGCACCCACATTATGAGGCAACAGTGATGAACCTTGTCGTTTTCACCAGCCAAACTTGTGGTGAGAACGGCTGCAGGGGGCCGTGGTTCTATTGCACGTGTCCATACGTAGATCACCTCGACCTGTTCTGAGGACGGTCGCTATGCTTGCTTTTTTTCGCCCGAGCAGCTTCAGGCCTGGATGTATTTTCAATTTTTGAAAGCTGACCGGTCTCCCACTAGTACCTCTTGGTAAAGACTAGGGGTGGGGTGTGTGGGTTGGACAGATGACCGTGCATCAGCATCTTTGGGGAGGTACGATCGCCGGGACAGGAGTCTTACCCGCCTAACGTTTTGGGTCCTCCCTCGAACTCAATCACCAGAGACGGCCTCAGGTAAGGGTAGTGGATGCAGTATTCATAGGACGCCGTTGCAATGCAACCACATACTTACTGCAGCACTTGTGCAAACACTTGCCGTACCTGATACTAGATGTCATTGGTTATCCGAAAGGTCTGGCGAATAAAACCCCTGCCCCAGCGATCGCGGCTCCCAAACTGCCTTTTGGGACTCTTCTACTTGCTTCTGTCACCAGTCGGGATCTCTGTTGTCAGAGGTCTACTGCGGTCAGTTAGTGACCGGCATATCAAGACTTCGTGCTATAGCCCAGAAGTCCTAATTTCCGCAGCGCTTAAAGACTAGTTTTTCGCTGCTAACCAGTTAGCTTTGTTTTCGCCAATTTTGTGGATGCTCCACTTCATTAAGCATCGTTTCGTAATATGCATGAAAAGAATGCTTCGCCAGCAGACGCACTCTTGAGCTCAAGACATTTCTTTTTGGAATACTACGCCTGAGTCGTCGAAAACCTTGTCAGCTTCTGAGTCAGGAGAAAAATGGGGTGTATAGCCCCTTAGCACATCTTTGATATTTTAACGTTAATTTAGGAGTTCCGGCGATGTCACTAAGACCGCTTCCGGTCTGCTCCGATCTCGGAAGAGAGCTGACTCAGTCCGACCGTCCCGCCGTCAAATTCTATATGCAGCCGGGGGGAGGGGACCTGGACAGGTTTCCACCCCCCCCCCCTCCTAGTGCCTAAACGTCAGGGGTGAAGTCATAACTCAAACCAACATGTCCGTGGCGTTTGGGACCACGAGTCTAGGACTGGTGGCTTCTGCACCTTGGACGTTCATGTTTGAAAACTTGGATGTCATGAGTCAACTCCCTTGCATCAAAAAGACACTACAAAGCTGGATGGATTACACTGGTTTTTGCATTGCTGCCCCAGTTTCTTTTGATATTCGTCCATTTTCTGCAGGCCAAACTTGTCAAATAAATCTCCCTTCTTTGTGCTACTCTCTTTTTAAGAAATTTCTCGGGTATCCTTTGTTTGAAGTGGAAGGAATTTAGCCTAACCAGTAAAGTCTCAGATCACGTGTATAGTGCTTTTTAAATAGACTCAGCATGCAGTTTAACCTATACCTGTTGGGCTGATCGCTTTAAGAAAGTGTCACCATTTGCCACCGTGAGCTGGCAGAAAATTTTCCGAGCACCCTGTTTATGATGAAGGGAACCGTTTTTTTATGGAATGAAAATCTAAACTTCCATAATTTGCTTCTCGCACTTTCATCTGCACTTGTTGAAGTGGGGCCAACAAGACGGAATTCCCTTTAGTCAGACTTGGCACTTGCCCCTGCCTAAATGTTCTACGTTAGAGGAAGAGAGCCCTCCGAGGTGACAACTGCCTTCCCCAGTCTAGCAGTTAAGCAGCCCAGTTTTCGCCCCCAGGCAGCTGGTGATGGAGTCTAACACCATGGTACTGGATGTACGAGTAAGCTTTGTAAGATGCCCGTCTACGTGCCCCCAGTAGGTGCATGCCTGTCTTCCGGAGATCTCTAGGATCCTCTCTTTTTCCTCAGAAAGTCCATCAACTGGGTCGGCCGCCGCCAGCAAATGCGGCAGCGGACTGTGCCGGCGGCGAGCCCTAGGCTCCGCCTTATCACCTTGCCAGTGACGCATCGCCCGCTCAGTAGGGCCACTACTTTTCACCAATACCAAAGGCTTGTCGTCCCGTGGATATGCCCCTACCTTCCCGCCCTGTTGCCCTGCTTTGCGTTGAATTGCGAAAACATGGGTTAGGTAGGCGTCGGTTAAATTCATTGAAAGGAGAGGTTGGGTTGTTGGACCAGCAAATCGCGCCACCAGTGCCTTCTTGTTAAAATCGCGGGTCATGTCAGGCGCCTTCGCACCCATGTTGAAATCCGGATTTTACTCCTGCACGTGTCTCGAACGTTGTTGCCACCTGGCACTCAGCGAACATCGCGCTCAATGAAGCACCGACTAGCGAAGTGCACGTATCCTTCAAAGCTTCCTAACATCACTGAATAGGAGGCGGAGAGGCAGCGGCTCTTTTCAATGGCACACAGTCTGGTGCGGTAACCTTCCATCGTTCATTAGAAGCGCCTGACTGTCATATGGGTGCGATGTCTAAGACCCTGGCGTGACTACACAGGGTGGGATCCGAGAGTTCCGTTATGGTTTTCAGCCGGAGACGATCGCGCAGGCAGGAGCGTGCAGTGCTTCACAGGCCTAACCTCTTCCGGCAGGGATCGGAAAATTTCTGGATTCGCCTGGGAGTAGCTCTTACCGACGTAATCTAATCACGCCAAAAAACGGCTTGCATTTTAGCCTTAGAACTCCCGATTAAGACACCAGCAGACGACGGTTGAAATAAGTAGCTTAACGGTGGGTCACGTTGCTGTCTTAAGTTCAGATCATAGGTTTTCAGGTCCTGGAACTGGAATATACCTCGTTTGTGATGGCAGCTAAATTAGAACTGGCCATTCCAACCTCCCCTAGTCAATATACTTTTCACCACTTAATCTCTTTTTGCTCTAAAAGCCAGAAATTGTAAACGGTGGAGACATAAAACAGTTGTCTGGTATCGCACTGAGACAGTGTGCGTCAGGTTTCTGATCCCGTCCATTGCAACCAGGGGGGGGGGGAATGCATCACGACAGAATTTGCCATTGCAAATTGTGTCAGATCACTTGAATTAATCCGGTTCCTCAATTTATCCATTTTTACTGCACGTCGAGTAATACCTCTTGCTGTGGACTTGCTCAATGCGGGCTGCAATTCAACAGTAGGAAATGAACTTATCTGCTTGTTTGCAAACCGTTCCTTTTTAATCACAAAATGCTGGTTCCAAGCCGCGTCCCGGACTTCTTATGTGGCGCCTGTTAACTCGGTTGCACCAGCTCAGTTCTGGAAGATCGTTTGTGAATTCTGGACTGTATAAATGTGCTGGTCGCATACTTTTGAGGTGGTAGCTCTTGTGACTCAGTTTTAAAAAAATGAGTCACCTTTTTCTCCTCAATTTACGACAATGCTCGTGCTTCATAGTCAGTTTGTTTGGCCGTCGAGGTTGCCGTCACCGGTCGCGCCGCCAGACAATCGAAGCCATAGTCGAAATTTGCTCCACTTCTTAGGCCTAAACATGTAGTAATTTAATTCAATGACTCCCGCAAGATTGAAGTTGCCATGGCGGAGCACTGTCCAGATAGGTTCCCTTGCGCAGGAAAATCCGGATGGTCGATAGAAAACTACCTATCGTTCCTATGTACCTTTGGCTTTCTGATCTTGCCGTAAAATGGGATCGATTTGTGGGTATGTATTTATAAACGCCGACGATCCATTCTTAAAGATCAAATCTTCCTTTCTACTTTTCGCCTCCGAGAATATTGTGTAAGGGAGGAGCACAGCATGGAACAAGTAGTTGAAGGTTGTGTTACTCTGAGTGAAATTGAATAAAGCGCTTGATATGCTTTGAAGCGAGCAATGAGGACCCCGCTCTATGCTTCGCCGGCAAAAAACCCTCCCGCATGCCTGCTCAGTGACAGCTAGTTTATAATTTGTTCTGATTTGGTGGATTAAGTGCTACTCTGTGTTCTGCATTTTTTAACTTTTGGTAAGCCAAGTCAAGGGAACCGAACCACAGCTCCCCAAGTGAAAATTTAACCGCTTAAGATAAATGTAGCCAATCGCATATTCCTGTGTCGAATGAGCGGGAAAACTGGTTTTTCGGAAGGATTTGGATTATTTGACCTTTTATATGTTGTGTTTACCCTACCAATCTAAAGCTTTCGATAAGCTTTCCAGCCATTTTCTGTGGCTGGTGAGAGGTTGTTTGGAAGTGGGATGATTTATTAAACTGCCTTCCAAGCGCTACCCGACGTGTTCAGCGGGGCTGAGACTCCAAGGACAGACAAGACTGCGGAGCCGACTATATTTCATCTCTGAATGTTTGAGTGCAATACAACCAGTGTCTTGGACTGCTGTTCTCTTACGTAACTGAGCTCAGTGTGTCCACGATGATTGGCATCACCGCCCTAGAAATTTGCACATTACCAGAGGATGGTTACAGTGTATGACTTGAAAGTGGTATATTGTGGAGAGTTTGCTCATTTATTTGACAGACCTTGATCCAGGTTTCATTATCCTAACGGTCATTTAAAAAGGGCGGCGGAAGAGTTCAACCTATTTCAGTAAAAGGAATGCTAGCTGGACCCTGCCACGCGTTGCCGTGGCTCAATCTGATGAAATGGGAAAGAAGGAGAAGAGGAAGGGGCACGTTCCCAACTGAGAAAAAGGTAAGGGCCACCGGTTGACTGGATGTATTGTGTGCGAAACCCAGGATTGTCCTAGCCGCTGTCGAAGGCGGGGCAATTGTGTGCTGCACCCAGTTGCACTCGAGAATTCCGGAGTAACTGGTGACGGCGGACATTTATTTCGCCCACTGGTGTCGATCGAGGAATTACAGGCACTGTTCGCCTGAAGTCTCCTGCAAGCAGTAGCAGTGCATCTCGAAATGGTCTGCTGTTTCCTCGCAAATCCTGCAGTGTTCGATCAAGGACCTCGAGCGCCTTTTTGTGCTCTATTGTGCATCCCTCCCAAACAATGAGTTTGCATTTCTGCAGTACTTTTCCCATGTCGGATGCCTCAGACATGTAGGACGTAGGAGTTTCAATGAATTGCACTTTCAAAGGCAATTTCAGAACTGAATGTGCGGTTCTTCCGCCGGGTAGTAGGGTTGCAGCTATTCCGAACGACGCAAGAATTAATGCTGTGTCATTTTTGGATCGAGTTGCTGCCAGAACCAGCCTTAGAGGAAACGCCTTGGCAGCCCCCCTGGTGCCTCTGAGAAGAAGATCCCTCCAACCCCGTGATGGACAGTCCACATTATTTGATCTTAAATGCCATTCCGCTCCAGTGTTAGCTTAGGAATGTTTAATTGCAGATACGACAGAAGTTCAACCGTGTTGTGGGTTTGCTCACGGCGCAAATCCACACTTAACGAGGCAGCAGAAGATCGGTGTGGTGATGGCATTCCCAGTTTTCAATTGCAGTATGTGCGACAGCATCCGTGCCAGATCAAGAGAATTCAGAAATTCTGTTGAATAATAAACGGCCTCCTCTGCTTCCACAACAGTTTTTACGGAGGTGTATGTGACGGCCTCGCTTTGAATCCTAGACTGAATAATGTAGTTAAGTTGGTAGACATTTTTGTTCTTTGCCGCAGGAATAGCTCGTTCGCTCAGCCAATCATGGCTGATACAATTAGTCTGAATATTGGGAAAGACCTTTTCAATCAATTCTTTTTCTGCAGATACTAAATTGCCGAAGTTATGAGGTCGTGGACGGTGCCCCAAAGTCGGGTCAGCCGGTACTGTTCCGTTCCCAATTGCCAGCAATTTGTGTGAGATTATCTCAGCTGATCGGTCGTTTTGCAGCTGGACACGCATATTTGTGGTTAATGTTACCGTTTGGACTTGGCACCGCAAGGTGGAGCACTTCAGACAGGCATTTATTCCATCAGCTGGTGCCGATCGAAGAAGTACAGGCGATGTTTGCCTGAAGTCTCCCGCAAGCAGTAGCAATGCGTCTTCAAATGGTCTGCTGTTTCCGCATAAATCTTGCAATGATTGGTCAAGCACCTCGAGCATTTTTGTGCACAATTGTGCATTGATCCCCAAACAATAAGTTTGCATTTCTGCAGTACTTATCCCATGCCGGATGCCTTGGGAATCTACCACATAGGAGTTTCAATGAATTGCACGTTCAGAGGCAATTTCAAAACTGAATGAGCGGTTTTTCCCCCCGGTGGCAGGGTTACAGCTATTCCGGGGATGCAAGTGCCAAGCCTATGGCATTTTTGGCTGGAATTGCTGTCAGAATGAGTTTTATTAAGAACGTTTTTCCAGTCCCTCCTGGCGCACCTAAGCAGAAGATTCCTCCAACCCCGTTATTGACAGTTCGCATTATTTGATCGTAAATGCCATTCTGCTCCAGTGTTAGCTTAGCGATGTTTGATTGCAAGCATGACAAGTTCAATCGTGTTGTAGTTTTGCTCACTGTGCAAATCCACATCTAACGAAGTAGCAGCAGATCGGTTTGGCGATGACATTCCCAGTTGATCAAGAATCCTAGCGGAAGCGGTGACAGCCCCATTATGTGGGTAGTGTGGGGCAACTTCAAGTGGAGTCCAAGAGTTCCATGTCTTTTTTTCCTACGTGTGGTTCGCCTAGAGGCCCAGAGGGGAGGGAGGACATGCTAAAGTATCTGCAGGGGGTGGGGTGGAGTG
>CACRXP010000250.1:404638-416990 GCA_902702965.1 Spirometra erinaceieuropaei | reverse complement strand
AGGATCTGTACGCATCTCTCTCGGGTGGTCATCAATTTACAACTTTGGACCTAAAGCATGCCTACAACCAAGTCGTCCTAGATACGGAATCCCGAGACGCCACCACCATCAATACGCATCGGGGTTTATTTCGATATAAAAGGCTACCATTTGGAGTAAGTTCGGCTCCCGGTTTATTTAAATGCTTGATTGATAACCTCGTGAAGGATATACCTCACGTTTGCGCATATCTTGACGACATATTAGTTACCGGCCCACCTGAACATAGTCATCTAGAGACTCTAAACATCGTGTTAGGACGTTTAGAGGACGCCGGTTTTAAACTCAGGAAAGATAAGTGCACTTTCCTTGCCGACTCGGTAGAATACTTGGGCTTCATGGTGGATAAAACTGGCCTCCATCCACTCGAACATAAGCTCAAAGCCTTGAAGACGGCGCCGCGCCCCAACAATACTAGTCAATTGCGTTCATTCCTGGGGTTGGTCACCCACTTTAGTCGCTTTATGAATCAATCGGCTACAATTCTCAAGTCTCTTTATCGACTACTTGAAAAGAATTGTGGCTGACACTGGTCGGAGGTCGAACAAAGTGCTTTCGAACAGGCAAAGGCGGCTCTTACCTCCTCATCTGTCCTAGTTCACTATGACCCCGAAAAGCCTATCATACTGAAATGTGATGCGTCTCCGTACGGCGTAGGTGCGGTTCTCATGCATCGAATGCCTTCGGGTTCGGAGATGCCGATTGCTTTTGCATCAAGAACCATGTCACAGGCGGAAACCAACTATTCGCAACTAGACAAAGAGGCCTTAGCAATAATGTTTGGCCTACATCGGTTCCACCTGTATCTTTTTGGCCGACACTTTGAAATTCACACCGATCACAAACCCCTCTTAGGTCTGATGGGAGAAAAACGAGGGATACAACAGATGTCCTCGCCAAGAATGCAACGATGGGCAATCACTTTATCTGCTTACACGTATGCAATGAAATACGTTACAGGTAGTGCAAACGTAGTGGCTGACGCCTTGAGTAGGCTTCCTATCGTGGACGATGGCATTAACGGGGCACCTGTTTTTGAGACCGTGAATCTTTTGCAGAATCTAGTCAACACGCCTGTAACCTGTCAACAAATTCGACAGTGGACATCGAGAGACCCTCTCCTAAGTCGGGTAAAAAGAGCCTTACAATCTGGCTGGCCGTCCACTACCTCCTCTGATTTTCAACCATTCTTCAGCCGTCAGAACGAGTTAAGTCTACAAGACGGATGCATACTATGGGGCAATCGTGTAGTTGTGCCACCACAAGGCCGACGGGCCATCCTCAGAGACCTGCATAATGCTCATCCTGGTACAGTTCGAATGAAAGCTCTCGCCCGCAGCTATGTTTGGTGGCCCAAAATTGACGCAGATATAGAAAACGTGGTGAAAGCATGTCACGTGTGCCAAATAACACAGAAGACCTTACCGAAGGTTCCTCTGAAGCCTTGGGCCTGGTCCGACTCGCCGTGGAAGAGGGTACACGTCGATTATTTTGGGCCATTCCAAGGCCATATGGTTTTGGTGGTAGTTGACGCCCACACTAAATGGATTGATGCGATTCCGACAGGAAATTCTTGTTCCTCACTGACTACAATCAACAAGTTGCGAACCGTCTTTTCTACTTTTGGGATACCTGAAATGGGCGTTTCAGACAATGGCCCGGCCTTTACTAGTGCAGAATTTAAAGATTTCATGGATAAAAATGGAATTAGACATTTAACTGCTGCCCCGTACCACGCTGCTTCAAATGGCCTCGCAGAGCGTGCAGTCCAGACAATAAAGCACGGACTAGCCAGACAGACAGAAGCGGACTTGGCCACCAAGTTGTCACGCTTTCTGTTCAGCTATCGCATAACACCGAACGACTCAACTGGTGCTTCGCCTGCAGAATTGATGTTCAAGCGGCAGTTGCGCACACGACTCGACCTGCTTAATCCATCAACGCAGGATAGAGTCATTGCAAAACAGACAAAGATGAAAGAACGATATGATGTGAGCACCCGACCACGAGTCGTCGCGCCCAACGAAAGTGTCTACACGTGACTGGAACACGAAACGAACTGGTGTCCAGCGGTAGTTCGAAAAAGCGAGGGTCAAATAGTGGAATTAGAGTTAGAAGGTGGGAGAATTGTGCGTCGACATCTGGACCAAGTTCGCAGCCGAACGGACACAGTAAGTGGAGAATTCGGAGAGTTAGAACTGCCAGCAACCCTTGATAGGGATCCTGACATCCCGAGGACTGAGCTCATACTTCCTGAACAGGGCACTACGCCATCCACCGAGGCTTATGTTCCACCTCCTTGTACCCCGGCCAGCACTAGCTTAGGGGCAGAGGAGCCAGTGACTGCACAAAGCGGCGCAGAGGTAGAAAGTACCGCCCTGAGAAGATCGACCCGAAACCGCAAACCTGTCCAACGCTTTCAGGACGAATCTTATTAGAACATTGTCTGACAATCCACTATTACCTATACTGTTCCCCTCTCCTGCCCCTCATGCTCTCCACTTTAGGGTGGAGGGATGCAGCGTATCCTGCCCGGGCCGTCAGGACATCATGCCACAAACGCGTGACAAGCGAACGATCAAGGTCATGGCCCCCTGTTCACACCGTCTTTGTGCTGATTGGCCACCCATAGGCCTATGACAGTCCCCCTTGCCATATACCCGGCCGTTTCCACAAGCCTCCTCACTTGTGCTGTCTATCGTACTCAGTACACGTCCTATTTCCAATTAGCCTTCTGTTTTGCATACATAACAGTTCCATGGTAAAGGCTTCCACTAATAACTGCGCGTGACTGTTGTTGAGTGGGGAGACGTTTGGTTTTGACGACTGGTGCACGCATCATCGTTGGGGGATACGGGCATCAGAAGTCTTGGTTTGGCTTGTTTGAACCCTTTCAGGGCTCTTTCGCGTCGCCACTTAGGAGTCAAACAGCAATGTTTAGGCAAGAGTATGCGTTAGGTACAGAAAATGCCCTTACCGCATTTTCAACACAGGTGTCATCTAACAGTTGAAAGGAGTTTTCTGCCGACCTTCGGCGATTACACGACCCACCTGCAAATGGGGTTCAACCAATCGATTGGCCCCCATTAGTTATCATTGTCATATGTTTACACAGGAGTTGGCGGTAGGAGTCTAGTAATTTCTCGTTCAGAGTACATATGCCATAACCGAGAAGAAGTACCTGCGGGAACATTTCGGACCGGAATAACATCTAGTCTATTTCCTATCATCAGTCAGCCAGACATCAGACCGGGAAGACCTTATCACTTGCAAGGGCTACAGAGCGGAACTCTGAGTCAGAACCGAATGCAGGCACGCAATCCCGCTACCAGGTCATCTAGGCGAAAGCCACTTTGAAGCGGCTTCAGCCTTCGTTTCACTGAAAATTTGTGCCAGTTGCATAAACTGGCAACCACCCTGCTGGTTAATATACTTCTGATTTACATTTCCTTTTGTTTGCCTGTGCGAAAATCTGGCTCATCGTGTGTGGACCGGGTGGGCTTGGCGCGCGTAGACTGGCTGTTTAGTTTTCACAGGCAGTAGCCTCGACCGGCCTCTGGTCTTCTTGATCCTTTACACCAGGCTCAGGTGCGGGGGGAGGAAGAGAGTGCTGTGGATGCTGCGCAAGCCTACCACCACTGTAAAATAACTCCCGCGCAAGTCACTGCACCTACCATGTCGTGGGGCACACGGTGCACATAGTCATTAGCGACGGTCAAACTGTCGATTTGCATTTCCTCCTCTGGACAGGACAGTTGTCGAAGAAAGTATCCCGATTTTTCCAAATGCGTTAGAAGTATCAATGGTGAAAAGTGTGAGTTGAATAAACCCAGTACATTCTAGGACGTCAAGGTTTAACGGAGTAATTTATCCGAATAAGGAAACCTGCTAGGGCATATCTATATGCAGACTAAGGGGGGTAGTATGTGCAACAGTAAAATTTCTGCCATTATCCGTTGGCATATACAGCCTTCACTATCTTTGATCTGCTCTGAAGGAGGGAACAAACTGATTTCTTTAATGTTAGTGAGCAGATGAATTCAATCATATGCACACGATGTACTTGCACAGATATTCTTTTTAGCAGTCTCACTGTATTTGCAGGCAGAATCATGACGTTTGGGCGTGTTTTTATTTTAAAGTTTGATTTTTAAAGAGCAACAAGCAAGCGTATCGCACCTTGTGAGCAAGTCAGTTCTTCTCCGGGTTTTCGAGACAGCGGACGTTGTCGGTTACGACAGTAGAGACAGTCATCTTATACGAAGGATTTAGTCATTTTTGCTGTCTGAAATTTGGTTGTCAATGTGTCTTGGCTGTAAGAAGGCAGAAAACTTAACTCTACCTTTTTACCACTGATTGTGCAAATCACTTTCATACTGCTTAATGAAGATTAGCAATACTGGTTAATTTTTAATTCCTAGCTCTGCTCTTCACGTGCACATTAATGTGCCCGCAGTATTTTTACAGGGAAATTATGCTCCATTAGACCTGGCAATTGCGGACTGCGTCTACTAAATGAACTGAAAATTACATGTATACATGTCTTAGAACTGAGAAGCCTTCACCAGAAACGGATTCAATATCCGCGAGTTTTATATCGTACTCATGCATTTTTGTTGCCAAGAAGACTGGTTTTTTTCCACAGTGACCCCTCCAAAGTATCTCGTTATCAAAGCCGTCGTATTTAAAGTGTCATACAAATTTAGCATTTGTGTTGCGTCACACCACCACTTTGTCTCGAGAAAATTTCACAACAGTAGTACTTCTCATAAATATCGTGTATGTCGCCGTTTATAGTTTGGCACCGTCAAGAGGGCAGTGTGCTGCGGAATATTAGCCATTACAACCGGCAGTACAACGGGTCCGGAGCTGCATAGTGATGCACTGGACCTAAAAACATCCAATGATCGGAGAATCCGGGTTTGGAGTTCAGTTCAGGCAAGCCTGGATTTGGGCATGGCCGGCTGATGATGCCTAATAAACCAGAAGCATCGAATCCTGTCTCCCTTGTTTCTTTCGGCACTCTTTCTCTGTAATTAAGAGGTCTACTCTGAGAACTCGCTATACGACTACCTGTAAGGATACTACTTTAAGCCTCAAGGCACAGCGGTACGAGCACGTCCCGTAACCTGATCGGTAAATATTAAATGTTATAACTTCTAAGAAGACTTAGTAGTCATTAAACTTAACTGTAGTAGCACCATGGATTGGAGCAATAAGCACCTCGTAGGTGGAAATTACACTCTTTAATAAGGCGTATGGAGAAACCAGTCAGTCGTGGAAACCTTCACTATTGGCTGGGTTCAAGGTCGCATAAGAAACATTCAGAAAAATTCAACCCTAAGCTCCCACACCCGATTATGGAAAGTAACGCGATGCCAAGCCCTTCTAAAAGTAGCCTTACTAGCAAATACATCAAACGAGTCTGGACTTTTCAAGTCATAATATGCATGGAACTGCCTGGGGAGACAACTGCACACTTTCCTTAATCTCCACCTCTTCCCAAAATAATTTGCTGTTTCCTTACCTCTGTTTCATCCTCCCAAGTAATGGGAAAAGTAGAAATTCCCCTTCCCGTCTGCCATCATGATAGGTCGGCAGACGCCATTTTCGTGTGAGTAGTACTGGTATTGCAGAAATAACCGGAACCACTTCACACCAAAGCAAAGGAAGTTCCTGCATAAACCATTAAAATACCATTATTGGCAAACAGCACGAGGTGGTGGGAGGTTTACCTGCATATTTACCTCAGTTTTTGAAAGTATGCACACCTTACATGATGATTAGGTAAGATAATTGCCGTGCATAATAGGTTCAGGGCATGCAAATTAAGTTGCGTAAGGCGTCAGTAGAGTTTGCCTAGGTTGCGGTTTGATCCGCAAAACTAGCGCTCTGGGGTAGTAATGACGAGGTGCGAGGATCGACGATGCGAAGATTCCAAAATCACAGGTCGCGGAAGACAGTTATTTGAACAATAGAAGCGAAGAGGCGTGTTCCAGACAGTAGTCGCGGAGAAGGGGACGCGATCGCTAGAACAAGTGTTTTATTAGCCTGACGTTTCGGATCCCCACTCGAGTTCATCATCAGAGACAGGTTATTTGGACAACCTTCACCGAAGGCTAGAGAGCGTACACGCAGTTCAACGGGTAGATGGGGCTAGTCGTCTCATCGGACGAGTGACAGCCATTGAGGCTGTTCGCACCGGCGCGAAGTACGTGAACGGGTCCGGATTTTGTTCGTCTTCGCAATCAGCGGAGGACGCAATGCCAATTGGCCGCGCTGGTGCCAAGTTACGCGCGGCTGCAACAATCGACCGGCAGGGGGCGCTGGCGATCGCGGGAACAGACCGTCGCAATAGGCTTTATTTGTGTCCTAACAGGTATATTTAATCAAGGCGAATATATTAAGCACTTATCGTCTTCCACCTGGACTATGCAGAGAGGTGAAGCCGGTTGGTCATTTTCGTACTAAACAGTTGCTATGGGTTTCTGAAGCCCGCTTTCAGTACTGTTTCGAACCGCACACTGCTTAGAA
Source organism: Spirometra erinaceieuropaei (assembly GCA_902702965.1). NCBI lineage: Eukaryota > Metazoa > Platyhelminthes > Cestoda > Diphyllobothriidea > Diphyllobothriidae > Spirometra > Spirometra erinaceieuropaei. The sequence goes on along the minus strand of CACRXP010000250.1, from coordinate 410,417 downwards.
ATATACTCGAGACATCGTTAATGGTTATTTTTCTTTAAACTTACTGCCAGCAAATTCTGAAGCATAATCCTATATGTATTAATGACAGTCTTGTGGAACCCACATGAGCAAAATTACTGCGGCATCAGAATCTTCATCTGCCGTAAGTCGCAATGATTAGGTAAGTAGTGACTGCCACGAAGAGCCCCTCATCGACGAGGCAACAAGTTTCCCTTCCGGCTCTTTACAGGGGACGACTAACACGTAGTCTTCAGTTAGCAGGTGAAGGTTGGCAATCATCCCACAGGGTGAGCAGAGCAGTTATAAGAGTGAAGTCAGTGAAGATCTGTGCCCCCGGAAGGCAATCTCTGTCCATGTGGGACACATTTAGCCTCGTTTGCCAGGGAGAGAAGGGCTTAAAAGTGGATAGTTCACTGGACGGTACTAACGGCTGCGGCTCGTCTATACTAGCGTTATCGATAAAGCACACAGACACAGTTCCCTGAATAAGTAACAGGAACTACCACCGGCAACTTTTTGCTGCCCATAGCTGCGTCCAATCCCAGCTTCTAGATTTCGGAGGTTGACTCAACCACAATGACCCCCATCAAACCCACCGGTGTTTTTAATGGCACTGAAAACGCCATCCATACCATCCCAGCCATTGCCGTTACTGCCGCCACCATCCTCATTAAACCTCGTCAGTGCTTCCGTCGCAAACGATAACATCCACCGTCTGCCCCAAAACGTGGGCGCAGGGACGATGACTTACGCGCTGACTAGTCTACAGTGAGGACAGACTTGTGTAGCATCTGCGCCAGTCTCTCTTCCCTTACCCTCCTGGGTCCGGTGGCAAGACAAAGTTAGGGCGGCCGCATGCGTGATCGGAAGCAGTGGCTGACAAAGTTAAACAGCCCGCCTGCCCGTGCCACAGGCGTTCTGGTCTGCCCACGATGGACCAGGTTTTCGCGGGAACAAAAAGTGGTCAACCCCGATCTCATTGTAGGGCGAGTGCCATATCGGCCACGTCCATGAGGAGCCAACGCAGCCTGAATCTCCGTCCTGAGAAGAAGAAGAAGAAGAAGAAGAAGAAGAAGAAGAAGAAGACCAAGTTAATCTGTCAGTTGGCAGCCTCCAAGCCACGACATTTAGCGCGTCGTGGTAGATTTAAGCGCGTCGTGGTAGATTTAAGCGCGTCAGATGAATGCGCTGAAGTACTGTGGAGACGAAGTTCCTGAAGTCGATCTCACTCACTCTTCCTACTCTCAGGCGCCAGTCCTCTGTTCGAACCGGTCTGTCATCTGACGCGGGGATTCGACACAAGTGACTTGCCCGGCGTGGGCCTGTGCCCAGGCGTACCACCTTCCATGTGTGGCATTTGTTATGGAATGCTAGAAATCTGCGCAGCCCAGTCAACATGTGCCGTGCCCTGATCTGCCCTCCCTCCCCCCCTGTTGATCCAGCACATCTCCCGCGTAGCCCGTTGTAGGGGCACTCACCAAACCTACCGGTGTTGGCAACACCCCGCCCATCCCAACCGACGCCACGGCTACTGCCACTAACGATGTTCCAGCAGTCAACTGCAGACGAACGTGCGCCAGCTGTCGTCGCTGTCACGTTTGAATCAGGATTCACAGCTGGAGACACACACTGCCCTCCCTGGTCAAGAGTTCAACTTTGGCGCAACCGGCTTTGTGGGCGGAAGCGAGAAGCACGCTGTAAGACAGGTGTAAGAGACGTGCCTGTCGGACGCTCACCCTACCAATCGGCGCATCCAGCTGCCGCAGGCTTACATGACCTTAGAACAAACCTTCTGGACAGGCAACCTCACCATGGGGCTCTGCCAGACGTCCACTCTCTTGGATAGGCAACCCGGTAGCGGTCTCAGAACCTCCCTTTCAGGAACAGGTGGAAAACCATAGGTCCATACTAGAGCCGTCGGTCTCCGGCGACTAAGGATCGCATGTGATCCTGGGAAATCGAAATCCAAAACAAGACTATTCGGCAAGCGCATGGTTTATGGCCGGGGTTACTTGCTCCGGAGAGTATTCGTATCAAGCAAAAAGCTGAACATCTAAGAACTTTGTGCTACCACAAATTTTGATTCTTCATATTGTCACCAATTAAAAGGTGACACTATTTTTTTTACCATAGTAAACGAATTTAATGCGCCTTCGCAGACATTGTCAGAAAGGTATTTCATTTACTCCGATGACTACCTTAAAGCATCCTGACCATCCTCACGCAACAGCCACCCCGAGGTATTTTTTATTTCTTTCTCTGGCCCGCACAAGTAAATGTCGTCAGTTATTTTCTTTGCCATAAACCGTAACCTTGCCGGCTATTCTGTCGATTACGCAACCCCTGGGAAACGTATTTTCACTATAATCAATGTTGGGGGAACAGTTGTTTAAATTAGTCTCGCTGAATCATCGTCTTTCCCTTCGGGTCAAAATTCTGCCCACGCCACTCACGAAAGTCGAGTTAAGGGCTCCTTCTGTTTATGGTGTTCCCGTGATTCTAATTTAAAATCGTCAGAAATCATTTCGTCGGCAGTTAATTGCAGCTAAGCGAGCGTGGACATTGGAAGCGACCGTGCACCTGATTCACCGCTGGGTCTTTTTCTACAAAACTTGAATTTCTTCATACGAACCTACTTGATTTGTCGCTACTTGCCAAAAAAGTTTGACGACGTTTACAGAGGATTGTCGAAGTTCAGAGCTGAGGAAATGCAAACCCTATAGTCTGCATAAATTGCCCCAAAACCTCTGAACATAATTTTACTGTTTCCGTTCCAAGTTCGACTTAACCGTACAAAGGGTTCAGTCATGCAGTGTGACAATCAGCGATCCCCTAAAATGGGCCACTTCAAAACTGGCGGGGACAGCAGAGTATACACTTGGAAAGTTGCGGCGCAGTATTTCGTGTTAGTCACGCGCATTCGTCAGGAGCCGTCTACGAAGAAAGCCAACCTGCATGTTTTCAATCTAAGCATCTGTGCTGATTCCCTTTGAGGGGACCTAGGTTCAGCTGAGGTACATTAGGTTGATATTACGGTGACATTATGTCGCCCTAATGTGCAACGTCGTTTGGTCGTTAAGCATGCAATATGATGTTTTGAAGACAGCCGCGTTTATACTCTAGGGAGTGCTCGGTCAGTCCTAAAGACCGACCCTTCCACCTACCACAGTCGGGCAGTGTCAGTAAAGGTTTAGACTGAAGGAGTGTCTATGTTAACTGCTGTATCTGGCGATATTATATTATTCAGACGAGAAAACGCCGGGAGTCTCATGGCTGGCTCCAGGTGTCTTAGAGAAAGACGAGCGGAATGCAAATGTGTCAAGCTAAAGCTACGTGTCTAGCAGGGCTGCTCCATGTATAGTTAGGACCTTGGACTACGTAGGTTGTCTTTAACACTAAAAACATCCTTCTAGAGGTTGGAGTGACTTATATGGCTCCCTAAACAGGATATGAGGACAGAAACCGCCTGCAATACGGGTGACTTTGAGCTAATTTCTGGGGTTAGGGTTAGGTTAAGGGCTAGGTCTAAGGCTAGGTTTAAAGCTAATGGTAAGTTAGGTCAGGAGCAAAGTTCACCATGCAGAAATGAAGTCAAGCGATTGCTTCTCAGCTATCTAAGCTAAGATCGTGGCGGGTTACGAAAGGTGTAGCCAACCGATCGCTTCCCAATGGTATGAACTAGGGTCTAGGATGAACAAATCCAGCGACACTCTGCTGTCTGAAATATCGCAGCACAGTCGATGGTGGATAACTGTAAGACGAACTGCAACGTCCTCCAAGGAGGAGTGAATTCAAGCGATCGCTTCTCCAGCCCTGCGATCTGTCCTAACGAAATGGGTGACGACGGCAGCATTGTTGTAACGGATGAGTGGAAGGCGTACAGCCGCCTCCCGTGCGAGGGATACCAGCATTACACCGCCAACCATTCCAAGCACTTCAAGGACCCGCCCATGGGAAAACACACGAACGCAATCGAGGCCCATTGGAGCAGATTGAAAAGGAAGCTCCACAAAGGAGGTACAGTTTCATGTCGAGCTATAGAGGCATATATCGATGAGGTGTGATATCGTCTGTGGTTTGACCTAACTACCATGGGACTGATGGAAGCATGGGAAGTTTTTCTGTCTCACGTAGCAGAGACATACCCAGTGTAAATGAAAGTGAGAGCGGAAGAAAGCGACAATGGTGTGAGTAATCAGTCTTATATAAAATCCTTCCAAGTCATATGCCTTGTGTTACCCAAGGCTTTGTGACCGCAACGTAAGGATAGTTTTGTCATCTGGGTCTTTTTAATAAGAACTGCAACGTCCACCGTGGAGAAATGAAGTCAAGCGATCGCTTCTCAACTCTCTAAGTTGAGATCATGGCGGGTTATGAAACGTGTAGCCAACTCCAAGTGTAGGAGTGTAATGAATAAAACCGACCTACCTAAACAAATATAGTGGGCATTCTATGTGCGCCGGGGATACATGGGGGCTTTAACCCTATCCTTACCGAGTTAAGGCAGGGGCTATTGTTAACTGCAGAGTTAAGGTTTAGGGAAGGGCTGGGGTCCCGATCAGAGCAATGGGTTAATTTTATGCTAGAGCTATTGTTGTTATTAGGGCACGGGAATATTTTGCTCTCGCCGGAATAATGCGTGGGTCCCGTTTTATTACTTTGGCGGGGCGTCCCTATTCCCATGTCCTGTTTAGGAAACCACATAAGTCAGTCCTACTGTTTTAGGTTTACGAAACATAGCTCAGACCCAGGATCACATCATGAGCTGACAGCACTACATCAGCCGCTGGCTGCCAATAATTGCTGCCGCTGCCCTCTGAGCTATTAGCACTTTCCCGGCCATAGTAAAAATTGAAAGAAGACGACCACTGGAACGGTAGCTTTATCGGTCTTGGCTTTCGAATTCCAACAGGAGTTCATCATCAGGGACTTTTAGAGTGCAGCAACGTGGGAGCATTTATATCGTTTTAACGCGAGGGGAGGATTACGTCCGTGGCAAGGTCTGGTTACTTCTGCCTGTTCCACAATGGTCCTCCGGCGTAGTGACGGTGTTTGTCCTTCGCGGCGATGTGGGCTGTGCCGCCTGGTTGCGTGGGCGGAGAGCGTGACAACACGCAGGCAACACGAACCAGGCATAGCCACGGACATAACTCCCCCCCCCCATCGCGGTACAACGTTAAAAGTGCTCACATGTTGCTGCACTCTAACAGTCCCTGATAATGAACTCCTGTTGCAGTTTGAAAGCTACCATTCCAGTGGTTGTGCCTTCGTCTCCTTCTTAACAAGAACCTCGAATGCGCATATTCTCTTCCACAGTAAAAATTGTCCTACTTCTTCTGTCTCTCGCTGTCGACCCATCGCACCCCGACAGACATACACAGGGACGACTAGTGTTTTTCGTGGTGGAACTGTTCGACGTATGCTTTCTATGAACAGTACGGCATTTCCTGTGAAGTTTGTTTCGCGAAGGTGAACTCGTAAACTGTGACGCATAATTGTAATTACCGTGCCATCCTAACGCAAGTTGGGCTGACTTTCTGTTCACCCTACTGGAAACGCAGATGATCGTATGCCTCGTCTTGTTGGTTAACCATTGTCAGATGGGCCGAAAGAGAGGATGGTGGCAGAATTCTTTCTGGTTCCCATGGTTGCGTGAACTCTCCACAGCCTCGACAACTGTCTAGCCTGGTTTGGTGATTTTGCCAAATCGTTCCTGTGGTTTCAAGAGAAGGTGTGAGAGAAGGTTTTGGTGGGGACCTGTCCGCGTTATGCAAATCCA
>CACRXP010000250.1:370204-393953 GCA_902702965.1 Spirometra erinaceieuropaei | reverse complement strand
GATAGAGGCCTCCAACAGTTCTCGCCGTCTTATTGCTGGCCCGCGCTACTATCCGCGTGCTGGCGAAGTTGAATTCGTGGCCTTTCTCCTGGGTGTAAGTGGCGACGTGAGTCAATTTGTATTCGATAAATCTTACTGAAGAAGGCAGGGAGACTGGAGCGGCCCCTTCTAGCTCATGTGTCTTCATCGGCCAACCCCACCCCGTCCTCCGACTTAGACGACGTGGGCACTGAATCCTGGTCAGGTGATTTAAATCAGAGACCCAAAACGAGACAGAATTCTCCTGTATTCCGCTCTGTATTAAGGATAGATCCGTGAATGTTGCTGTCACGCTTTTAACTCCTCACAATTTGTTATAACCAGGTATCAGGGCTCCCCAGCGTTCCCCAAATGACTGTATTATGGAGCACAGCGTGAAGATTACTGGCTATTAGGCTCACTTCTGCATGGCCTGCCAAAAGACCCAAATCAGATGACTCAACAAAGCCGCTGCTAATACCTTTCTTCCATCTGACGAGCGCTTCGCTCAGGTCCGCCTTGACAATGCGCGATGTTTATGAAATCCGACGTTCGTGCCTACTTCTTTCTGCCATCGACCGTAAAACGCAACTATCGGTTCCATGTCTTACCGCAGACACCTTCACGAATTCTGTTGCCTGCGCCTTCCGGAGACACTGGTGTCCTACTGCGATATCGATCCAGCTATCACCAGCAACCGAAGTTAGTCCTTTAAATTTCACCTTTTACATGATTTAACTTACCCCTTCGGCTGCATCCGAATTTGGAACCCAGACTGCTATCCCTCATCCTACAGTCTACTCGAGCGTCTTCGTCGACAACTCGACGTTATTGTCCGGGCGTAGGGCAACACAGTTCAGAGGAGCCATCACGGGCCGACATAATGCCGCGTTTACATCGGATCCTGAGGGCACCGTACGGGTTTCCTGTGAGTTTTCCGAGTTTCTCACACGACCTTCAACATTGCTAATTATGCGTCTTGTTCCCGTCCCACAATGACTACTCCCACCGCGACTCTAACTTTCTATCTTGTTCTTTCTATCCACGCATACGTGGCAATTTTAAGCAGTTGCAGCCCCATTTGGAGGGCTATTCCGCGCTTTAGTGAGAACATTCAGGTAATTCACAGTTGCCATCCCTCCCCCTCCCTGTGATCACCTCAAGGTGATTTCAATCAACCGCTTGGCAAAGCTCGGAAATGCGGTCCTGCTGGGAAATTGAGGAGCCCAGGCGCGTCAATACGAGGACCATGGTAATAGGGATTTTACGGGTGGGGCTGCGGGAAAACGGCCAAAAATGCTCGAAAACGAGGGAAACGAATGTACTATAGGTAAATGTGCTAGTCGGTTTTAACGGGTCTTAGATCTCAGCGTAAGCAGAGCGCAATGCAAAAAATCGCTGCGGGTAACCAGTAAGAGCCACCTCCACCAGGAATAATGGTGGTTGGCCCGTCAAGGTAATCGAAAATGAACCGCCCAAGAAGGAAACCAACGAGACCTCAGCCGTAGACGAAAGTTGTAAAAAATTAGTGCCAATTGGTCAAAACCCTAACACTAAGCCTAGCTGATAGAGGCGAACAGGCGAGTTCCAAGTAGCAGTTCAGAAGACGAAGATGCGATCACTGGAACAAGAAATTTATTGGCCTGACGTTTCGGATCCTCAATCGAACCCATCATCAGAGACGGTCGCAGATAAGGGTAATGGTGGCACAAGGAGTGCAGTAGTTACAACACGTGGCTATCGTGGGACTATATGCGTACTGTAATTAACAACTCTCACAATCACCGCTGGGATCGTAATTGATGCGATTGTGGCTTGTCAGTCCGCGTCCGAGTTATTAATTACAATGATTTCGCCATCCGTGTTGGATGCTGGTGTGAAGATTGCTTGGCAAATTGGCTCCCGGTCACTGGGATAATTGCTCGCCCGTCGTTATTGAACGGGATCAGGCGCTGACATTCAAAGAACATCTCAACGCCATCTTCCCGGACATTCGATTTACGACGAAGGAGGAAGAAAACAGCCAGCTAGCCTTCCTGGATGTCCTCATCTGCCGCGAAGATTGTGGTGGCCTAAAGACCAAAGTGTTCAGGAAAGCGACAAATACGACGCAAATACTGAACTTCAATAGCAACCACCCGATCAGTCACAAACTCAGTTGCGTAAGGGCGCTATATCGGCGCGTTGAGACGTACTACAGTGAACTGGAAGACAAAGTTGCTGAATTACAATATCTTCGACGGGCTACCTGCGCAACTTTGTCAACCAGTGCATACGAAAACGGCACCAGAGGCCAAATCCAAGCGACCCCAATTTTGGCGAGCTCTCCCGTACGTGAAGAACGTCTCGGAAGCCGTCAGTCGTCTCCTCATTCCATTTGGAGTTAGGGTTGCACACAGACCGGAAACAACCATTAGGCGCCAAGTCGTGAGGCCGAAAGACCCACTACCACGGCAGGAAACGTCAGGAGTCATTTATCAGATCCGGTGCAGCTGCGGACAAAGCAACTACGTCGGAGAAACTGGGAGACTACACCGTATGCAAATTGCCGAGCACGCAGCAGCAGTGAAGCGGGGGACGCTAGCTCTCAGGTGGCGGCACATTCGACGGGACCCGGCCATATTTTCAAATTTCAAGAGGTCGAAACCCTCGCAAGGAGTGACAACCGCGTGAGCCTCGAGTTGCTCGAGTCATGGTTCTGAGGCCCGCAATCCATCAACATGCGCAACGACCTCCCAGTACCCTATTCCGCACTGCGATTTTCCCTGGACAGGAGAATCAGTCACGTGGGTAGGGCGCGGGCGAGCAATAATCACGGTGACAGTGAGCCAGTTTGCCGAGCAATCTTCACACCAGCATCCAACACGGATGGCGAAATCATTGTAATTAATAACTCGGACGCGGACTGACAAGCCACAATCGCATCAATTACGATCCCAGCGGTGATTGTGAGAGTTGTTAATTACAGTACGCATATGGTCCCACGATGGCCACGTGTTATAACTATTGCACTCCTTGTGCCACCATTACCCTTATCTGCGACCGTCTCTGATGATGGGTTCGATTGAGGATCCGAAACGTCAGGCCAATAAATTTCTTGTTCCAGTGATCGCATCTTCATCTTCTGAAATAAGCCTAATCCCAGACCCTAACCCGAACCCTAACAGAGTTGGGCATCATAATCTCATCAGTCCGCGAAGCATCTCATACTGAAAATATCCGCATGCAGCATCACGCCTACTGAAATCAATAATAGTGCGAAATTTACAATTTTTTGACCAAGAAGGACCGCGTTTCCGACTCCCACTGGCCCCTCCGATGCAGCTCATAGCTGTTTTTCCTGTCCACCTTCTGGCGAATCACCTACTCCAAGTACCGAGCTGTTCCAGTAGTTCCTCTCCGCTCACCCTAGTCCCCGCTAATGCTGCGCACCCTACTCTCCCCCAAGTCAATCCTTCAGGCGCCGTGGTCCTCAGGTTCGTTTCACCGACTGATACTAACTTGTACTCCTTATGGGTATTTCATCCAGTTTTGCATTTAATCACTGTTTTCTCCTAGGGCGGCGTAGAAGTGGCATCGAACTTCACTTGCGTTTTATTAGTAATATTTTCCTGAGCACAGCCCTATCCAGTACCTTCGATACCGTCACAGCGTGTCTTTTCGTAAAAGCTGACCGACGATGGTAATGAGATGATATTGTTTGCCTTGGTGAATAATCTAAATGGATAAATGGAGTCACTATCATCAGTAAGAAAGATGCGCTGAACAATGCGCTTGCCCCATGAGATGCTTGATCCCAAGGGGTTTGCGGCTGATCATACACGTTCAAGCCGTCTGGGCATAACTTCCGTACATTTGAGGGGTTCTGCCATGTCGAATAATACCATAGTTTAGGTAGGTAAAACTTGACACTTTGGAGGTAAGGCCATCGCAGGCGCCTGTTGGCGGAGAGGGAATATCGGGGTAAGTCATAGAACCTGGCAGTGTCGTGTCAATCGGCATAGGTTCGAGACGTCCAATTTTGGCCGTGTAATCTCGTAGTCGGGGCCGTGGTCGCTTACGCATATCGCCTTTGGTCCGCCCAACGTGCCCTGTAAGTGCATGTCTGTGCCTCGCGTGACTCAGCTCCTCCCCTCCCCGACATAACGACAGCTCCGGGTCGGTCGACAGTTAGCCCTTTACTGATTGGTTGCAGGGGGACATAATTCGGGCGCACACACGCACCTTGAGCCAGGACTAACAACAACTGCTGCCTCTTTGCTTGGGGCTGCTGCGGGCTTCTGGGCCGCCTGTAGTCCCTCGGACAGGGTAAGTACTGTCATACCAATTCTGTCCCCCTGGCGTTTTACTTGAAGAACTCGGTAGTCAACCGCCGCCAGTTGAAAAGCAGCGTTAGACAGCCTCCGTCTCATCTCGGAGCTCGTTTCAGTTATCTTCTCGGCAATCCCAGCCAGTTCTTCATGTCGCCCTGCACAGCCATGACTCTTTGATATCATAACACCTTCGATGCCAAAGGGCTAATCGGTGAAGCGTGTCGGCCCGAAGGTCATTTTACTCAGTCTTCTTGTGAACTCCAGCTCTGATCGCACTTTTTACCTCTGCGACAACCGGAACGGCGTCTCGCCATCAATACTGGCTCGCAGCTCACTGTCATCCCCCCACATCGGTGCCTCAACTCCGGTTTTTTCTCCCCTGTCGTCAAGACCTTCCCAATCGTCACCGTTGATTCCCGCTCCCTCTCCTTGAGCACTAGCCTCCTGAGTCTTTTCTCCCGGATCTTTGTTGCTCCCGAAGCTCCCCTGTTGTACCATTCTCGATTCCCAGCTACCTCCAGTCGTCGGCCTTCGAGTCTACTGTCCGCAGTCCCGTCTTTACGATCGGACGACAAAGCCCACCGTCGGACGTATCTCTTCCTCTGAGGCGTCCCGTCAACACGCCGTCGTAGACAACGACCCAGATAGTTTGTACCGACAACTCCTCGCCAGATGCTTCGATTTCACCCTTTCCAAACGCACCGCCCCCACTTTGCCGCACGATGTAGCTCATCACACCTGAACCACAGGCGGAGCAGTTTTGTCACGGCCTCTCTGTCCCGCGCCTGCACATCAATCTGTCGCTACCCCGGTGTCTGAGTCACTCTCGGCACAGGCATTCGAATGAAAAGGAGTTGTTAGGCCGATCAAAGGCGATATGGGTAAGTGGCCGCACTCGCGATTACGAGAGTAGACTACTGCCAGATCACGCTAGTATGCCTGGCCCAATAGCGAGCTGCACTGCTATACTGTTATACTAGACCAAGAGGGCGGGAACACAGTGGCTCGTGGAATACGTTATTCGGGCTGCACCGAGTCTGCGCGAGACCTTAACTACTGCTCTTCGTGCGTCCAATGCACGTTAAACATAGGCTTTATGCCACGTCAGCCACTGCATCCAGTCTCATCACCAATCGAGTGACGGCATTGGACAGGCCACTGGTACATGAGTGAGAGGGAGAGCGAGCGAGATAGAGAGAGAGAGAGAGAGAGGGAGAGCGAGCGAGAGAGAAAGAGGGAAGAGTGAGAGTGACGTCGATACTGGGGTATGTGCTTTCATGGCAATTCAGCGTATTCCCTACTTCAATAAATCGGATGCACCTGCAAATATCGTAACAAGCTACAAATCGTAGCCTTGAAGGTTGTCAGTTGACGGAATAACCTTATCCTCATGTGGATCGAGTTAGATTGAAGTGGTTCTTTATCGGTGTGGCCTTCGTGGCCCATCTCCCTTCTGCAAAACCAGAGTTCATGAGCGATACGCTGTAGAGTGAAAGTTTTCATCAGCCCTCTTCCTCTAAGTCTATCTGCGATCGGCTTGAAGCCTGGCAGAAGCAGAGTTAGGGGCCCGCCCTTTCATGGAATACGTGACAGGCTGCTTAACACTGTTTACCACTGCGCCAGCGTCTACTGTTAGTCGTCTTGCTATGTGTCGCCATAGTAACAAGTTAAGCTAGGGCATAATTTAGTGAGATAGATTCAGTGCAAGTCTGGCTCAGTGTAAACAAATTCACACGCAAGTCTCCACTGCGTTCATCTCATGAGGCAGTTGTGGACCTGGTTGCTAGCGGCGGTCAGAGTACTGCACCCCACTTGGCTGAGATGCTTTTATGACCGACAGTACCTGGATATGACCTGTGGCGTTGGCGGCAATTTGAAGGACATATGGTCAGCGGGGAGAACTTGTGACTTCACGTCATAGTCGACCTTATTTATCTCGGCAATTGTTTTTTTCTTGTCAGCAGGCAGGACTATCAAATCCCCGGCAGTTTTTCTTTGAATAAGTCTCCGCGGAGGAGCCTTTATCATCGGGCTTGCATATGACTAGTGCAGAGGACTTTTACCGCACAGGGAATTTGCGCCCATCGGTTTCGCTGGCTCCTAACAACATAATTGAAAGCCAAACGACCAAACCGAACGATTTGGCGTCCTCATGCCTGAACATCCCAAATCGCAGCATAGAGAATACGTTGAAACCTACTTCCTCGCCTCGGTACCTTGGGGTTTTGATTTACATGACCCTGCCTTAGGTTAATTGTCTTTCGTTTTTTGATGACTTGGTGTCAAAGTTGGCATTGTTCTGACAAGGTCCTTTTTGCTCCACTGACAGCTCTTTAAAGACGCACTAAGGACGCCTCAGAAGCGGCCAAACGTATTCCTATGGGACTGTTTGTTGAAATTGCACACTGACCCGAAGTTAACATGCACAACAGGGTCACGAAAATCAAGGACCTATTAAGTACCAGGGAACAGTCTGCTCTAGTGTATCGTATCCTGTGCATGAACTGTCCTTGTAATTACACAGGTCAGGCTGAACGCATGCTCGTATAGCGCATACCCGAAAATAAACTGACCGTGCGACGAGACAACGAAGCATCAGAGGGGATTGCCCGCCCCTTAGATATGGGTCACGAGTTTATTCTGCAGCAACCTGGATAATTGCCCATACCGGAAGTACGACAAGCCGAGAATTTGTTGAAGCCTAGGCTTCGGATGGGAACTCAGTCGATCGATGTATTGGTCTGGTGCCGGCATACAAAGGCCTGCGCAACCACCTCCACACATACAGCATTGATCGTTGATTGACTGGTACCCCTTATAACTATCATTTGTTCTGGTGCTGGTTTTTCTGACGATGGACTGTTGCAAGAATTCGAAAGCTCGAAAGGATAAACAAGTCGTTCTTGTGCCCGACAAATCTACCCTGCATACACCTGGAACGCAAGCATTTGCCTCCGTTCTTCTATAAACTTACCAAGAGCATTTTCCTTGATATCCAGTTCCCAAGGCGGGAATAGAAAGAACCGTAGATGCGCTTCATCGACGTTCTCATCACGCGAAGACGACATGGCGAATTCAGCATCACGGTTACGGTAATGCTAACAGATTACGCAGAACCTTAGCTAATCCAGCACTTACCTGATGGCTTGCAGACGGGACCGTCTTAAAAATCGCCTCTTAAGGGTCAAAAATTAATGCTACAACCCAGAAAGAAGGACACGAGAACTTCGGCATATAGCAACAAAGCCTCAAGGAACGACAACCCTTGAATATTCATAAACCCATATCCGTACTGTCCCGCGTGGATGAAGAAAGGGTAGGGCAGACGAAGATTCCGGTATTGGTACAATATATTTCAAATGTGTCTTATGCTACCGAACTTAATATCAAAGAGTTTACTGTCATACATTACTGCGCGCAAAACAGTCAGATTGTTCACAGACCAACTTAATGCGGGTAATCAATTTGATGTCGCTTATTAGATTCCGTAACCACGCGATACAGACGAGCTAACGAAAACAAGAAGGGGAAGTCTGGCCCACTGCCCCAGCTCCTGCTAACGAATGTAATGTCGCTAGAAGGCAACAAGAGGGCTTGGGCGCTGCCTGAGCCCAGGACCACTTTACATGTTGTTCTCTTTCGCCTGTCGTGCCGTTAGTTCCGCTTTCAGCTTACCGATCGTCAGTGCGTCATGGATCAGTCATGCATCTTATCAAGTGAGGTATATACAACCCAGAGCATGACCTTCACTTATTGTGATTGGGATCTTGCTCGGTCCCCTTCTGTCCGGCCGCTGACAGAGCTGCTGGCGACAGCGAACGTTGTGCCAGAATACAAACACCACATAATACAAAGAATGCGCGTTAGACGTCAGAAAGCTGTTTCACGGTCATTACTGGTCCTCAGTACGCCACCGACCTGTTATATACGTTGGGAAATGCGGCATATGCCGGAATCAGCGCTGAATTTTTTGCCGAAACAAGGCACGCTGGCAGCTATTCTTCCGTGCGATCTAGTCAGATACACTTTCAAAAATTGTATGTGATACGGTCATGGTTGTAGTCTTGCTAGTTAATTCCCGTAAGAACTTCGGCATTCTCATTGATGACCATATAAGTTCGTCAAAGTGGCTTTCGCTGCTTCTGCAACTAGCATAATAGACAGTGTTCACACATCTCAGAAATTAATCGTGGAACAGCCGGAAGTATGTGCTACTGGCCTAAAAGCAGTAGCAACATTTTATCACCGTCCACGTTAGAGCGATCGATACGGGGAATTTTGAACACGCGACCACGCAAGACACATTAATCCAAGTCCGTTAGACTTGGACAGCAAAAATGTCGTTAGACGACATAGATGATGCACGCCTTCGTTTTGTGTTTGAGTATTTGCGTGCGATGTCTGATATGAAGATAGAGAAGTTGCTGAAACTTCGGGAGGATCAAGCATCAATGGATAAAATTCTGGAGTATTTCGAAAGTTCAGATCTCAGTTTACTAGTCATCATATTCACCTTTGGAGGCACCCTTGAAGTATTTTTCCAGTTTCCACCTACGATGAAGAACAAAGCACTCTACTTTGTCAAGAAAGAAAGAAATTCATATGAGAAAGGCGTAGACATAAATTTACTGAAAACCAACATAGTGTACGGTGACTTGCACAAGTCCCCTCTTCACCATTTCATTGCATTTGTGAACACAGTAAGTATCGTCAATCATTCGGACGAAAAGCCGTTCAGGTTCTCTCCCCTATAATTCTTAATGAAAGAAATCGTGAAGGGTGGCCGGAAACTCTGAATGAATACATCAAACGGGACCTATTTAACCTGCAAAAGAAGTCCGACTTTGTTTTGGCGAGGGCCGAAGGACGTACTTATCTGGCCCATCCTATAGGGCTTGAGAAAATCGACCAACAGGATCCTATTTCTTGCCAGTAGGTGACGTAATTTTTGTTTTTTTTACACAACAAAGGAGGCCAGCGAGACCTTTCATATTTAACTCACTGACTTGGGTTCGTACACTTTAACTTCCAATTTGGACGTTAGTCTAAAATTGCCGGTAGCACAGTTCGCAAACCCCTTTTTAACCCATCCAGACGCTGTATTCGGAGGGCCTTAGCACCTTCGGTCAGTGATTCCCTCTGCTGACCGGCAGCCCTGAAGAGATAGCCGATGTCTGTAAGCTCATGGAAGCCCGTGATGATTGGTTTAGATCCCTCTATCTGAGCACTCACATTCACGCAACCCGTAGTCCCTAGATCGATAAGTATCTTTGAATGTGGCTTTTGGGATGTCGGGTTGACGATGAAACTTCGGGTCCCAGAAGTTCTCAGGTAAAAATGTTTTTCTTCTAGATAATGAGCAATAACACGGCTTCTGAAGGTATCGAGATGAATCACGAAGTTTGGATTCAGTTAATCGTATTTACATTTGAGCCCAAATCATCAGTAACTATAATCTACCTGGGCTCAGAATTCGAAACTTTCAACTTCAGAGTATGAGCAATCGGGTAAAGGGTTTTCATGCGTGATTGGGCCTTACCGATTAGGGAAGTGTTAGAGGACGAGCCAAGGAAAATAATTAGGGAGAAATGCAGGCGTCATATGACGGCTTTTCCAGTGGAAGGTAGACGATTGGTTTAATGCAGCGTGGAAAACGCTTTTCGCACATTTCTCCAGGCGATATTTATCATTCGTTCACTTTTTTTAATTATAAAATTTATGTCCGCATATTCTTTAACGGGAACAACACCCTTTCCGCGAAAAGTGGCCTTGTCGAATCCTTTTGTCACAAAGCACTAACTGTAGTACCCTGATTTATAAAATACATAGAAGCTATAGGCTCGCGATCTCAAAGTTCAACAGCCTCGAAGGCCTCACCGGTGGGTGTGCGTGCGTGTTGAGACAAGACAGTTGAAGCTCGAATTAGGCGCAGAGCTATGGATAACATAGGACTAGCTTCTGAAACTTATATTACCCGCTTCTACAAACGGGCCAGATCGGTGAACGCATCTGACAGATGATTTTGGACATGCTTGATTGCAGACGCGGATTCCAAGCATTTGGCTCAAGGTACAGGAGGTCTAGTTTAGTGGCTCTCATATGGTATGCCGAGGAGCTCAAAAAAGTAATAAGGACGAGGAGGGCTGGTGTACGCATCCGGTTTCATATTGAAATACATCCCTTCAGGAGTACCGCCTATCCTTTTACAGTTTCCCCAAATACATTGTTATGAAGTGGGATTTAGACACCTGATTTGCACTCCCTCCCTCAGTGGCCTGGCGTGGTGCAGGGAGCGCAGTGCGAGGCAAGCAGAATTGGGGTCAGAGAAGAAGTGTTTAGGTAAATGCTAGGCCCTTCCGGAATGTGGTTGGAGCAGATCCGGCTAATGGCGGCAACCAAACAACAAATGGTAGATCGGGTAATTGTAGTGCCCTAACGCCTGTGTCCTTGGCCGAGCTCGGGATTTTACCATCCGGCGATGAGACAAAAATAGGGGACAAGCAGGAGGTAGATCGACATACCTGATTATGGAACCGTGGTTTGTGGTGCGGCGGTGCGGCTCTTAGCTTGGTTTTTATGCCGATTCTCGGCATTAACGTCATGTATGCGAGGTTAGACTTGTGACTTGCCTTCAGACGGTGGTCAGCCCATTGATATGACGGAACGCGCCCACTCACGTACGATTCTTGCTCGCATATTTACGAGTAAAGTCTGCTTGCTGGGAGACTTGTGCAATGTCAAGGGAAATCGCGGCATGTACTCTGATAATTTCCGATGAATCACGTGACTTCAACTAACCTTTGATGCCCGTCACTCCCTTGCACATCGTAGCTCCCATTCCCTGCCATGTCTCGTTGTATAACCTCGAGAGACACTTTTGGAGCGTGATCAACAATGCCAGACATTTAATGGACCTGCAGATATTAACGTCTCCTGTTGTCTACCATAGTGTCCAAGTCAGAAGTTATGGGTCTAGGCCGAGAGAATAGTCATCATTTTGAACAGAGGGTATGACCGTCTGGTGATTGCAGGTTCACTCAACTGTGCTGGAAGTCAAGGTTACGCTGTACAGTCGGTTTTGGAAGACAGACCTTGGTTGGACACAGGAATAAGAAATCTCCGTATTACAGGTGGCCTTGCGCTAATGCCAGAAAAGTCTTTTGACATAGTTTGAAAAGATGTGTAGGATGCTTAGGCTTATTGGATATTCGCTCTACGTCATACTCCCTCGCAAGGGCCATGCGCGCGGCCTTCTATAGTTAGGGCTTTGAAGGATAACCACGACCCGGCCAGGCTAAACAATTTCTATCTGTAGTCACGCACAAGAGATTATGTACATGTTTGTTGAGACGTTTAATTGTCTACCCATTCTCCCTGGCAGGTCGAAGGTGGCGCTGCATCCGAAAACAACAGCTATTCGCGGTAGGATGTTAGGTTATTGGACTCTAGGTAACCAAAAGAACCTGACAGGTGCTGTGCTAATTGAGATACTTTTGCAATTAGAGAGAGGAATCAAACTTTATGTCGCAGAGGAGGTTTTCACTTGTGATCTAACTTCACAAACTGCTCGTTGATAAAGCTCTACCTCACTTTTCCGATCTCCCTGATTATTAAGCGGTGACGACGTCATCGGAAGTCTGATGTACGCCATCGAGACGGCGGTGGTGGAATGGAGCAATCAGATCAATGAAATCCTGGCGCAGGACTCTGGCCAACCAGTCGCAGAGGGCCAAGCTCCAATGCCAATGTATGAGTACGACTTTTGGAACCAACGCATGACCTGTATGCACGACATTTATGATCAGCTCGTGCACCCGAAGGTGAAAAAGATGGCAAGCATTTTAGAAGAGCACCAGAGCGCATATGCTGCACCCTTCAAGGAGATGTTTAAGAAGGTAGTTAGAGGTGAGTGGAGCCTTTTTTTTTATAGACAGAAGACCCTAAGCTATCGCACAACCCTGATCCTAAGGAGTAGGGAGTAGATGCACATACCGTACAACCGCAAAAGTCACGACCTTATGCTTGAGGGCAGCAACTGTGCTGACTGGATGATAAACCTTGGGGAAGACTACTTTAGATAAGTCCGCGCGCCAATGATATGACTATCTGACCTTTGACTCCTTCGATAGTCCGACCATGTGTTACGAAGGCCTGCCAGACGATTCCCTCGGCATACTCCTGCCAGTTAAATTTGCCAGTAATAATTGTTAAGAGTGGACCGCGGCATTTGCAGTCGGCAGTCGCCTTGACGTCTGACTAGCACAAACGTCCGTGCGAAGTCGCCTATACGCCGAGCTAAGTGCCCGTATCGAATGCAAAGTGCTAACGTACACATGCGCTCTCTGGAATCCAAAATAAGCCCCGTTATACACCACCCCCCTGGTGTTTCTCGAACGAGGGGTGAGTGTTAGTCTGAGCCCTTTGACTGACTTTCGCTTGCGCTCCCGCAGAATCTGCCTTCTGGTGCAGGAGCCTTACAGTAAACTAATCTAGTTTTCTGATCATTGGCTCAGCATAGGGGGCACTAAATTAGAGTGAGTGAATGGATTGTCTGAAAAGATTTACCTTTAGAGTCGTTAGAGGCCTTAAATATGCCCACTTTCCTTTTCTCTTCCAGCCGTTGTGGAGTCGGAGACGATAGTTGCCTTCTTGACGCCTCTAATCAACTACCTGGGTGAACTCGAAAACACACAATTTGATGAAATCAAACCCAGCATTCAACCGATTGTCCATATTCTTGCCCTCATTTGGGTGAACTGTGAGTACTATCGGAAGACGGAAAGAATGGTTATCATCATAACAGAGATCGGTAATTTGCTGATACAACAGGTGCGTCAGCATGTTCTATAAGCTCCCTCATTTCCACTGGATAGACTTTGTTAAAGGCTGGCTTGGAGGTTCTTCATTCCTCTCATTTACTTTGGTCGTTCAGAGAAAAAGCAAGTGATGGGAAGACGACTTTAGTCGAAGGGATTAGAAGCTCTGCTGATGAGTAGAGCTAGGTAAAAACCCGTTGCCGAGCCGGGAAAGTAGTGGTCTGGGGCAAATTAGCTTGGAACTCTGTCGAATTAGCGAACTGGTTTCAGTTAATGTTACTTACTATCTTTCCATTAACAATAATTTAAATTCTCTATTAACTGTCTCATTATCCGTAGTTCGCCGCCGATTTACTTATATTACTTAAGTTTTAGCATTTACTGCTGTAAAACTATTGACCTCATGCGCGCTTAGTTAGATGAAAGGTCGAAGCATGGGATTTCGAAGTCAAGTCTGCAATCGTTCTGCTAGCCAGGGATACGCATTTTCACTTTCTATGTGACGCCGCACACGGTCACACCTGTCCATGCTGGGCTCTAAATCAACGATTTTACATTTATAGGCCCGGATTTTTCTTGATCCCTCGGAGTGCATTAAAGAGGAACCGGACGAGGCGATGAAGAAGTTGAACACGTCAATTGAAATATTTCGACATTTTCGCAAGGTCGTGGAGGACTACAGAACCAACGTTAAGGAATCCTGCAAAGAGCAAAATGTGGAACCTTCTGAATGGGTTTTTCATTCCTCGTGGGTCTTTGGGCGCGTCGATGCCTTTGTGGAACGGTTGGAGATGATACGCGTAAGTGGAGTAATTCTTTTTCACGTGTAACTACTTAAGGACTCCTAAGGCAAACATCAGGTATTTGTACATAGTGATGACAGAGACCCAGTGACTTCAGCTGTCTTGGGTAGACTAATAAGCATAATTTTTTGGAATGTGAAATGTCTGCTTGGAATTTAATCACTTCAGGCTTATTTCCTCACGAACATCGATTATAATCGGTTGGAAAAAGTGGAAGCTCTGGGAGTGGTTGGTGCAGTGCTCTCTGCCCGTTTGGCTGAAATCTACGAGGAGTACCTTGAGGCATACAAGAAATTCACCGATGCCTCGATGGACTGCCTTTCTACTGACGACGACATCTTCTTGAAAGCCCTGAAAGAGTACAACAAAACTATTGAGCAATTTGACCATCGACTTTGCACAATCATACTCAAGTCCTTTATGCACAGCGGCACAGTTTCCGGAATGTTCAAGACGATCTACATGTACGGTCCCCTTCTGGAACGACCTTTGATTGCGCCGAGCTTCGAACCTTGTTACAAGCAGCTACTGGAAGGCCTTCACAGAGAGCTGGACGAGTCCAAACTCATTCTGGATAGTCATCTTGACGATCAGGCACTGATGAAAAAAGCCATCTGCAAATCATTGCCGCCGTCGGCTGGTGCAATGGTCTGGTGTCTGCAGATCCTTCGACGAGCACAGGCAGCGATGAAGCCGATCAAGCATGTTGACCACCCGTGAGTCTGTTCTTTCAAACGGTTCTTTGTCGTGTCGCCGTTGGTTTTGCTTTCCTCACCTGCGCTTAAGGGGGGGGGGAACTCGCGAAGGGGAATGGAGGGGTCAGCTGAACTAAGGGGCTGACCAACAAATTCTCATAAGCGACTGGCTGATGAAACCTGAAACCGTATGTGTACTTGCCTATGAAGTCATTTGCTTGCTTTACGTATACACGCCACATTTAAAGTTATCACTCGCAGCTTCCTGTTGACTTTTCCGTGCTAAAAATCCAGAGCAACTATTTTTTTTGGGCAGCGGTCAAAGCTCGGTCGATGCGGACGCCTGCGGGTCAATTGGATGCAGGCTATCGCGAAGCCTCTACCCTCTGGGACTAAAAGTTGCATGTACTTTTAGTAATCTAGGCTTGTCCGCTAGGCTTTACACCCCCGCTACCCTTCCATGTAGGATCACTTGACCAATATTTTAAAACGTACTTATTTATCGTCTTTTAGGATATTCAAGTCTGAAATGGGCCAGCGATTGCAAAAGAAGTTTGACGAACTTGTAGGACTTCTGAGCGAGTAAGTATGTCTATTTTACTCTGTTAGCACAGCACTGAAAAACTTTTAATGCGAAAAGTAGCATTTCACGTCATGGTTCGCGACATCTGAGGCCTCAAATTTCAGACAAAATCCAAATTCTCATGCATTTGGAATCCTCTTCAAAGACAGTCTGCCACTAGCTCGAAGCGTTTTCTGACCCATGGTGTCGAATTGTTTCTCATCCGGAACATACCACAAGTTGCCGAGGGAATGACAATGTATTGAAACAAGATCGGGCGGGCGGAGGGGTGGAGACGTCTCCTAGTCAAACGCGTCTATTTCTTGGGGTGGGGGAGGTGGGGGTGGGTTGAGTCCAGTTTTAGTCAGAGTTTTCTTCTGAGGAGGAATCAGAATTTGGCCTTCGCACCTATGGCCTCAAAGTCACTTCCCTGTAACAAGTGTTACTAAAGTTGGTTTGGACGTTCGCTGGCTGTCACTGGAATTGATACAATACGCATAAAAAGTTAAACTTTTTAGTTGAACTCCCTGCTTGCGTTTTAAGCTTTTCAGGGGATGTTATGCATGGAAAGGACTGGTGCAAAGAGACGGAGCACTATCTCCAACGCCAAACGATCTGTACAACTGCTGCTTCAACCACTACTACTACTACTACTACTACTACTACTACTACTACTACTACTACTACTACCACCACCACCACCACCACCACCACTGGAATGCCTACAGTGAGGCGGTGTTGGGTGACGTGGCAGTAATTTTTTTCCTATTGACCCCTTTGCAGCTTCCGCGCTAAGAAGTTGGACGAGTTCTGTAAGTCGGCTCCCGAAAAGTGCACAGTCAACCTGAAGCTGCCACTGCTGAAACGGGATCCTAGCACGCAATTGCTGGAGGTGAATTTCGACGACCAACTTGTGGAGGTACTACGGGAGGTTCATTATCTGCTCATGTTGAGCGGCGAGGGCGCCTGTGAGCACCCGATTGCACCGGAATGGGAAACAGTTGTCTTCACACCAGTGGACAAGATCAGGGGCAAACTACCCCCGGCCAGCATTGCCGTCTTCGAGAAAACGGAACCCTTGCGCGAGGCCCGACTGAATCTTAATCAAATTGCCTTTGCCTACAACACCATCCGACGGGTGACATTTACTGTCGAGTACCCCCTTATTGCGAATGAGGTTGAGGTCTTTGACAAGGCAATTGCACCAGCATTTGCTTCATTAAATTGGGACCGCGGTAAGTGGTAGCCGTTGGAGACAATACTCTGCATGCTTTAGTTGCTTTGTGACCACGTAAGCCCATCCTCCCTCTCACATTGCATTTCAGATAACTCCGAATTTATCAACAAAAATTTGGCCACGATTAGTGATCTTCGTGATCGCCTACTAACGGCACATGACAAGCTGAAAAAGATAGAAGAACTGGCAGCTCAGTGGAATACGGTACCTCTCTACCAGGGCAAAGAACGAAAGTACGACTGCCTCATTCCACTAGAAGATAGAGACACAATAAAAGAGGCCCGTTACCGGGATATGCATAACGCTTCAGAAGCTATACTTAGGCTTGTTGCGGTAAGTTGCCGGATGCCGTTTGTTATTTCATTTGCACAATCCATTACTTACTTTCAAGTAGAACGCAGGGCATAACAAAGACGGTAACTACGCTGGCCGTGGTCCATAAAATCCACTAGTTAACAGAGTAGAACTCTCAACTTCCTGCATATAAGAGGCTCGCCCCGAAAGCTTAACAAGACAGACTCAGACTGAAAACAGGCTCGCAATGCGAGTCAGTGGGCAGATTATGTAGACCAACTTGCACAACTGACAGATTTGTTTGTCTGGTAAAATTAGTTTAGCTCGGTGTCCGACTCTATCCCAAGGCAGGCGTTTTCTAGCGGCGTAATTTCTTAGTTCCTACAGTTTAGCCTAAAACGCAACTATATTGGCCTTATTATCTTACCAAAAAGGGTACTAGCTGAGAGCCCAGATAGATGTTTTGTCATCATTCGTGCCAGGCTTACAGGAAGGCCGGATTATGAACCAGTACAAACAGTTTCAACTTTTTATTCCCTAACTCTGAATCATCCTTCCAAATAATTCTCGTTCAGGAGATCTTGGAGCTCTACAAAGCGGACACTGAGAGTCCAGAGTGGAAGGCCTACTTGGAGGCCATGGAAGACCTGATTCTGGAGGGTTTGACGGAAGCTGTGCGCTGCAGTCTGTCTTATCTGGCCAATCACACTGACAAAAACAAGACCGACATGCCCTTAATGGATGGGAAATTAGTAATCGACGTGAGTGCTCTTAGAAACAAGAATATACTTTTATGTTTCAGTTATGTGCCCGTCAACTCCCACCCTTTCCGTTTTTTGCTTTCAAGAGCCAATTCTGTCGATTTTAATTTCACTGTTATCCTCATAAAAGTTATTTTCTGCGCCCTAAGAATCTTCTATTACTTCTGCTATTGTGCACCTAATAGCACTTTTCAGGTTTTTAACTACAGTAGTTGGGTAGGTCGATGAAACGCTATAAGAGATCCAGACTGTTGGTTGAAATAAACTCGTACGTGGTACATCTTACTTATCCTCTTAACGCGTTATCCGAGAACTTCCTTCCCACGCGTTATAGGTTTCTGATTGCTTTAATACCGAAACTGCGTGTTTTGGTAAGTGCACTTGGGCCGGGTTTCGAGGCACAAAGGTGCTTTTAGGAATTTACGTAAAGTTGATGAATTACCGTAATTTCTTTTGCAAACTGGGGACTTCCCTAATATTTGTTTCGTATACAGAAAATGGCGTAACTCATGAAGATTCCTCAGCTGATGAAGAGCATATTCATCGCTGGCCATCGTTGTGGAACTTCATTTTCTTAAGTGATTAGGTTTCTTTTTTGAGTGAATCTTTAGTATGACCAACACCGTCACCGGTATAGGCAGACTTCTTAGAATTCACTACTGAGTTAAAAGCCTTCAAGAATAGTCTTAGAATGAGAGTTTAGATAAACACTAACTGCAGAATTTATCATTTGGGAAATCCAACTTAGAACGCTGAAAACTGCGAGGTGTTAATTTACATGTAAATGACACCACGAAATTCCCTGTGTTCCACCGTCGTTAGAATACGTAGAGTAATTTTACAGAGGAAACGTTCGCCTGACAGAGAAAGTAGTGTTTATGATTGTGTCTACTGATTGTACTCCGATATCTTAGTCTCCACATTTGGTCTCATGAAAACGTTCCTTCCTGTGACGTCCCTGTGCGTGGAGTGAAGCAGTTGCCTACCTGTCATGCGCTTTTAAACGCTGTTTTGTTCAGGCCGCTTTACTCAGCGATTTGCATTGATGGGCTTTATGACCATCTCCGGATCCAATGTGCCATCGTGAAATGAATATCCAAACGTTCGGCATTTCCGCTTTATCAAAAAAAC
This sequence comes from Spirometra erinaceieuropaei, assembly GCA_902702965.1. Lineage (NCBI taxonomy): Eukaryota > Metazoa > Platyhelminthes > Cestoda > Diphyllobothriidea > Diphyllobothriidae > Spirometra > Spirometra erinaceieuropaei. The sequence goes on along the minus strand of CACRXP010000250.1, from coordinate 375,323 downwards.
CACTGTCCTTAGCCAACGTGCTATTTACTTTCAACACCTCATTTGTAGTTTCATTTAAGTTAATGCCTTTCATAATCAATTGGGGGTTTGTCGAAGCGAATTGACCGGAGGTTCCGATTAATCGGAGATTTTTTCGTGAATTTAAGCATATTTAATGTGTTACGTCACCTAGCGTATTTTGTGTGCTTATTAGCAAACATGGTCTGAGAGTGGAGGCTGCCAAATCGCAGAACTGACACAGGTTTCGGGGGCATCTTTATTTTTAATAAATTAGGGGTCCTTTTTAACGACATTTCTGAAAATATTTCCATTTACTTTCTGCCGTATTATTCCAGTGCTAACTGCGATCAGCAGACTTTTAGCTTCAAGCCATGTGGAAGTTTGTGCATCTAAGTGATACTTTTAGAATAAACATGTGAGCTCTAATTGACTGCGCAAAACCTAGGTCGTTAGAGGGTTAGATGCTATGCAATGCTTATGCGATCATGTCCGACCTAACGAAATCTAAGTGCGCCTGCTTTTAGTCAAATAATGCCAGAGAAAAACCCACTTTCGCCGAGACCTACACGCGATGTAAAGTTATAGCTTGAGTTTGGGGATAACATGGACAGGAGTGGCTGGTCCCTCTTTTCTCTACAGATTTTTTTTCCGTGTTTCCCCCTCTCTCGATAGGGTACACAACTTAAATTTACACCGGCAATGCATGAAGCTCAGGGCGAAAGTCTGATGGATCTGATGGATAGCCTGGTGCAGGATATTACTGACCAGTCTCGACTCATTCCACTGCTCACCAGCAACCCTCCTCTGCCGGATCTGGCCGCGGAGAGAGCAGCCGCGGCTGCTGCCGCCGAAGCTGCCGCTGCTGCAGCAGCTGCCGCGGAGGCCGGCGAGGGCGCGGAGGAGGGCGAGGGTGAAGGGGAGGAGGCTGCGGACACAGGCGGCGCCGACGACCAAGATGAGTCCGAGGAGGAAGCTGATGGAGAGGACGAATTCCGTTATTCTAAGACCATCAAGGACAGCGTGGGCTACTCCCTCCAGGTAATGCAGACTCCTGAGATTGCGGAAATGGTCATGAAGATCACTGATCACGTGACAACTGTTATGCGCAACGCCACCGAATATCAGACCAACCTGGAGACCAACTACGCTTTCTACTGGGCGGAAGACAGACGTGAGTTTATTCGTCAGTTCTGCCTCTACGGACGTCTTCTAACCAACGAGGACATTAATGCGGCTGGGGAGATTGAGGCTCCCGAGAACCCACCGACGCTGGAGCAATTTCGCGATATCATTCTGCGGTACGACAAGGTCTTCGAGGAAGTGGGCAACCTTGAGGATGCCCACACCTTCGATAATTGGATGCGGGTAGACTTGAAACCGTTTAAGAGCGCCCTCCTTTCAGCCATTAGACAATGGAGTGATAAGTTCAAACAGTACTTGACTGACCATGTGACTAACACGTTGAATGGCCTGAATTCATTCATTCACGACAGTAATATTGATCTCAAAATTACGGGCAGTCCTGAGAAAGTGGGCTACGACAAGCTGGTTGTGGTACTTGAACGTCTCAAGCTTATTAGAGATGCTGAAGACGCTACTGATGCTGGATTTGAACCACTGCGCGAGACCGTTGCGCTTCTGAAGGAGTTTGGAGAGGAGTTACCGGACGCGGTGACAAAGCTACTGGAGGTAAGTACACACAGTCAAAGCTGATGCGGGGTCTCGCCAGGGCTTTTGTGCGATGGCAGCAATAATAAAAAAACCATGTCTTTAGGTACTACCCGAACAATGGAACGAGCTGAAAAATGCCGCTGTGGTTTGTAAGCAGAAGATGCAACCTCTACAAGAGAGAGAGGTGCAAAACATTCGGACGATGAGCGTTACCTACGATGAAGAGGCTGTGTCGTTGCACAAGGACTTCTTGAGCTCTGAAATCTTCAAGTATGATTGCGTCGAACCCTACAAAAAACTTGATGACGTAAGTAGCTCCAGACTGTGCCTCGCGAACTTTTAAAAACTGTTAAGCCGTCGTACTCTGAACGAACAAGTGATTTTTTTACGCTCAGACGTTTATTAATAATAGTGTGATATGAAGAGGGTTATGAGCGACTACTATACATCTGATTACTTATTGGTAAAAACGGAAAGTTTATTAGAAGAGGATGACTAAAAATGTAGGTATGCATTTCGACGTTGTCTACGAGGGTGATTTTGCCGCTTTCGGCTGCGAGAGTAGTTTCTTATTACAAACGCCTTACCATGTTGCACATCATCCCGGTTGATTGTTTATTTGTATGTCTAGACAGGTAGCAATAGTTTTCGACAGGTGCAAACCTTTTAGTGGGAGTCTACAAGGTCTAATTGATTTCACTAAATAAAGCTAAAACATTCGGCCAGTCGAATTAAATCCAGAAACGGCCAAAATACAAACGCAACCCATGTCTTACAGAGACAGGCCTAATTGCTTAAGCCACGGTTGAATCACGGACCACATGGTTTTGAGATAAACTGAAAAAACGAACCTTTTATCGTCGGTGCTTTGACCCGCTACAGGAAATTTACATCTGATTTTTCAATAGTGGAATGAAAAACTTATGGCAATTGAGCAAGGAGTTGCGACCATGCAGGCCTCCGCAAAGTCCTTCGAAGTCCGTGACATACCTACCTACATGGATCTCAAGGCAATGCGACGTGAGATGAAGGCCACAAAGAACGTCTGGGACCTAATATACATGTTCCAAAGTTATGTCTCGACGTGGAAACAACTGTCATGGAAGGCCGTTGACTTTGCGCACATTGAAGACGTAAGCAAATACCCAATATCAAAAGTGTGGTTTTATGCAGTTTTCATACCAGAATGGCTTCCGGGATGTCAGATTATTTACTAAACCCGTTCAGACTTAACGAAGAACTCGAAGCTGGGTATTTACACAGGTTTAAAAGGTGCCCTCGGGGCTGTGATTTGAGTGCCTGATGTCAGGAATTAGGGCAACAAAACATCCGAAAATTCACAGTTTTTATGACGAACCCAAATAGAGGAGACTATGCAAGTCTGACTGCACTAATTGTAGGAAATACGTATTTCATAATGTTCCACTCAACGTGGTGGATCGGCTCTACGCGTGAACCTGCCATACTCTGGTTGGGCCATGTGTTGTGAACACATGGGGTGGGGATATTTCCGTCACGTGTAGGTTGCTGAGGGATGAAAATGGACATCTGACCAGCTCTGAGGCTTCTTTGAATCTCCTCGTTGTCGAACGGGACATCAAGCAAAAAACATCTCCCCTTAAACCTCATTCGGTGAGATTTCTACCTTAATGCCTCTTTTGATTGACTAAGTCGCTCTTGTGAGTGGCAGATCTAACCCCCAGGGTTTTGTGTTATGTCCTCTGCGTTTCAATCCGAGCAGGGAACAATCAGTGGTATTTGCGTCCTCTCTCTGACAAGCTAATTGCGATCCAGTAAACATGTGGTTCACGCATGTTCTGAATGCCGCATACTCTGACTAGTGACACTTTCGACTTTATCCACGCCATGTGCTTTGGGTAAGATGACGCCTTTAGTCCAACTGACCTTCTCCAGGCTCTTTTGTATCAGTACGGTCACACACACCCTATGATCATGTATATCCCTCCTGTACTCGCGTTCATTCTTAATCGTCTTTTGCCCCAAGGTCATTCGAGGCATCTCACTTGACATGCGCACAGTGGACAAGGAAGTGAAGAAGTGGCCAATGTTCCAAGGCCTTGAAGCCGCACTTAAGGACATCAGCGTATCCATGTCTGCAGTTGCTGATCTCCAGAATCCGGCAGTGAAGGACAGACACTGGGTGGAACTGATGCATGATACTGGAGCCGTCATCGACATCAGCGACTCAACTTCCTTGGCTGACCTGATGTCACTGAATCTTCACAAGTTCGAAGACGAAGTACATGGAATCGTCTCCAAAGCCACTAATGAACAGAAGATTGAGGGTGATCTTCGTAAGATTGATCTTGCTTGGAAAGACCTCTGTTTCGAGTACGAGAAGCACGAACGCACCAACCTGCTTTTACCCAAGTCCACTGAAGAGCTAACAGCAACTCTGGAAGAATCTCAAGTCAAGATTCTGGATATGCTGGGCAACCGAGACAACGCGTTCTCTTTCGTGCGCATAAACTATTGGAACAAGACCCTGCTCACAACAGATAAGGTCCTTTCGCTGTGGTTCGAGACACAGCGCGTCTGGTCCGGTTTGGAGTCTATCTTTGTGCTCTGTGATGACATTCGGGCTCAGCTACCCAAGGACACAGAACTCTTTTTTGAGCATGACAAAGAATTCAAACAGATGATTGAAGAGTTCTCAAAGAAGCCCAAGGTTATTGATGCCACCACTAGTCAAGCGGAACTATTCGAAAATCTGCAGGCCGTGCGAGACGGATTTGCTATTTGCGAAAAAGCCTTGGCGGTCTACCTCGAGACCAAGAGACTGGCCTTCCCCAGGTTCTACTTCGTTTCTCAGGCTGATTTAATGGACATCGTCAGCAACGGGAAGACTCCGAAGAAGGTGATGAAGCACCTTTCAAAACTGTTCGATAGTATCTGCAATCTACACACAGATGGAAGCAACAACTCCCTGAGGGCCAAGAAAATGGAAGCCAAGGTAAGCCATTTAAGTGCCTGTTTTTCATAAGTTCAATGTGGGTTGCCAGTATAAGCAACGATAGAAGATGAGTGCAATACCCCTTTCAAATATTTATTTCCTGTATGATAGTAGTTCCCTGTATGATTTTTAGGACGGGGAAGTAGTGAAACTCCTGACGCCCTTCAACCTGTCAGGTCAGGTGGAGGAGTGGTTAAACAGTACACTCAACGAGATGGTGCATACTATGCGCCTGACCCTCGCGGATGCCGTTGCAGCCTATGAAGAAAAGCCCAGAGACCAGTGGATTTTCGACTATCCTGCTCAGATCGCCCTCACGGGTTCGCAAATCGGCTGGAATGCAGAGGTGCAGATTGCGTTTGCGCGCCTTGAAGAAGGTCTCGAGAACGCCATGAAGGAGTACAACAAGAAGCAGATTAGTGCTCTGGGTACGCTGATCCAGATGCTACTGACCGATCTCACACCCGGTGACCG
>CACRXP010000250.1:346060-362234 GCA_902702965.1 Spirometra erinaceieuropaei | reverse complement strand
TAGATTGTAAAACTCTCCGGGCCCTAGAAATACGGTGTCAAGAATATAACACTATATTTTCAAGTTGGTTTAGAAGAAAATGTCCCCACGGTTCCACATGGAGATTTGAAGCCAACCGAAATTCTGAGTGGATTTGAAAACCTGGGCACCAGTTTTGTCCTCAATTTCTATGCATCGCGAGGTAGTGCTTTCAAAATAGGAGAAAATATCCACATCGACGAGGTGATTGCCGTTGACAATGAAACCGTGTGACACCCTTAGACAGGATTCGAAGAATGTGACTACCTGGCTATAGAAATCTCAAACAACCGCACCCCGATCGGGTGTCTTGCATCACTTTTATTTGCGACTGTCCACATCGTGTACGTCCTTACGTATTCTCTGATTTATTTCAAACTCTGGTCCAGGATTATAATAGTGGGGCAGTTGAAGTTAACGCGCACAAAGTCCGTTTTGTTGATTTTACAACAAAACAACAGTTCCCATAGTGTGTGATTGGTTGCAGAATACGTGAAGCGAAAGCGCGTTGAGTGGCGCTCTTTGATGACAGCCGGCGGTCAGAAGGAGACGGCCTTCTTGTAGCCACTAGTTTCCTGGTGACCAGGACTCTATAGGTAGTTCTGCAGACGACCGCGTATGCTTGAAGTTACTGTCTTGTAACTCCTGTTATTATCCTCTCTTACAGGTGGCTGATGAAAGTTTCTTGGTGTGCATCAATGACTTCCTGTCTTCCGGTGAGATAGCCGGACTATTCAACGACGAGGATGTCGAAACCATCGTGAACGGCATTCGCGGGGAAGCCAAAGCTATGGGTTACGTTGATACGAAAGACAGTTGCTGGAAGTTCTTCATTGAGAAAGTTAGAAAGACTCTTCGTGTAAGTGCGACGTGCTACTTTTATGGCCACCTAGACTGCAAGTGGGGTTTAGGGACCCCGGACTTCCACGCGTATTCGGGATAATTTGAATGGATAAATGTATTTGACTTTCCACTCTAGTGGGTAGATGGCGTCTTTACTGTCAAAGGGGCCAGAGCATGCTGTAGTCATAATAGTGGCTACTTTCAGCAGCAGTCTAGGCACGCCGTAAAATTAACTACCAATGCGTCAACAACATTCTTGAATCATCTATTGCGTACGATGAAGTTTCCCAGTCATTAAATAAATTCACTGGCAACACCAGAATATTGTTGCTGCTGCATATGCTGTACGTCTTCGCTCTCGATAGTCTTTTCGGGCTGATCGTACACAAGCAGAGATCCGACTAATTAATTTAATATCTACAGTTTTTCACTACTAGATATGATATACTTGCCTCGGGATTCAGTACCAGGTCTATGGGCTTTTGACATATTTTACACATACATGTTTTATTTCAGGTCATTCTATGCTTCTCTCCAGTCGGTAGTACCCTCCGCGTCCGCGCTCGACGTTTCCCGGCCCTGGTTACTTGCACCTGCATAGATTGGTTCCACGAATGGCCACAGGAGGCTCTCCTCTCTGTCTCAGAGCGCTTTCTGGAAGACTGCGAGGGCCTCGACGTGAGTCAATTCTTTATGTCTCCTTTATCTGTTTTATTCAACATTCAGTTTCCTACGTAGTTTTCGTTTGCGGTCCTGCTTCTCTTTGTGATCACTGGACAATATCACTCGTCCAAAGCCCTGATTAAGATGAAAAAGTTTGTACTGGCTGAATTACCGTCTATGGTTACTAACATCCAAGTTCGCAGTCGTACGGGCGTGACGCAATAAATGCTTTTACTTATTCTTTACGATAAGATAATCATGGCATGAGTGGACTGTGTGAGCGGGTCGAAGCATGTGAACGATCCTTGGTCATCCAACACAGACTGAACCGCGACTTGATCCGAACTACAAGTAGGTTAGTTCAGGTCTGCCCGTGTGGAGCTCGCGATGGGCTACATAATCGAAAGAGCTGAATCCTCGATCAAGTGTGGTTATGTAGACCCACCTGAAGTAAATAAACCCCAGCCACCTGTATTACGGGACCGGTGGTAATGGGAGTTTTTACAGGTGGGGTCGAGGAAAGCACAGCCGACGAGGTCAAGTAAAAGCTATTGGGAATGCGCGGTTGTACTTTGAGTGGTTGAGAAGTAGTTGCCCTAACCCTTAACCCTAGCCCCAACTTTAACTCTAACCCTAACCTCTAACCCCAACTCTTAACTGTCACCCCTAGCCCTAACCCCTAACATTAACCCCCAACTCTAACTCCTAACCACAACCTCTAATCCTTACCCCGAACGCAACATTGTTGTGTCCATTAGGTGGGTCTACATAAGCAAATCTTACAGAATCCTCTTCTAAGCCTGGAGATACGACGACAAATCATGCGTTTATAGGGTTACCGGGGAATTAGATTTCTCAGACACAGCCTAACAAGTGATTTAGAAAGGCAGAGAGTCGTTTACAGTACGGGTAATAGTATGAACTTACGGACAAAAAGCTTTATTCACTTTTGTCAGAATGTTGACGCCCAATAAAACAGCATCCGACGAGGGAGCAGATTCTTGCCACTGATCATTACTGCATTCTTCGGTTCCTGCAAATGACAGCTACCACGGCTACGCTAATGGTCGTGAGAGGGATTGACCTCACTATATGAATCCTACCTTTGCCTCGAACGCAGAGTTGCGTTGGTTGTGCAACGCATAGCTGAATCTTAATATACACCCCATGCGTTACAACAAATACATAGTGAGCTTTAGGGCTTTTACGACCGTTATATAGAGTTCGGGTCCACATTTACATCACTTTCAATATCAATAAGGCACCGGATTTTGCGATGATTTCGACGTAAGATCGAAAGGCAGCAAAAACTTAAGCCATAATGAAGAAATATGAAGAATGGATCCGAACCCTATCCTCAGCCATGTTTTTAGGGCTTACTAACGAACGATCGGGAAACTATCCCCGATCCAAAAGAACTGTGTATTGTATAAGTAAAGAAGGATGGTTGGGCATCGGAACATTTTGTTTACTGGCCTGAGCTTTCGAACTCGGGCAGGAGTCCGTCGTCAGAGATAGTAGCAGCAACAGAACAAGGGAAGAGTATAGGGTGTTTCAACCAATCGTCGACCGACGGCACAAGACTGGAGGTGACTGTGCAGGGCACTGTACGGCGGTACCAGATCAATAGATCGATTGACTGAGTTCTCATCTGAGGCCCAGGTTTCGATCGATTCTCGGTTTGTTTTGTTTCCGGCGTGGGTGGCTATTAATTGAATTTATTGAAGCCTTGGCCTCGGATGAGAACTCAGTCAATCAGTTTATCCATCTAGCGCCTGTATGCAGAGCCCTGCGCAGCCATATCCAGTCTTGCGCCGTCGGTCGATGATTGGCCTACACACCCTATAACTTTCCCTTATTCTGTTGCTGCTACTATCTCTGACGATGAACTCCTACACGAGTTCGACAGTCCAGAACAATAAACAAAATGTTCCGGTGCTCGACCATCCTTTTCCTTCACTTATACCTACACCCGGAACTCGGACTTCCGCCTTCAACTGTGTGTTGATTTTGTCTCCGTGGCCCACTATGCCAGCTGTCGCTGGGCGGCTGCCTGGAAGAAATATATGCGGTCTGACAGTTAGGTGTTGCGCCAGCCGAGGGTCAAACGCCGTGCATGCATAACCAGTAGACGGTTTGAGCCTCGGATCTTGCACACGCTGCAGAACCAAGAAGGCGTCACCACAAAAGTGCGTGACGCCAGTACCACGCCTTACTGCTGCTGACGTGCCAACCACCTCCAGAATTGTTCCTACGGGTATTTTAGATTCTCACGAGTTCCAGATTTCCAATCTGCATTTTGGAAACTCAGGCGGATGAATCTAACCATTCCATTCCTAGCTTGCAGCCTGAAGAGTGCAATGAAACTGAATGTTAGGGGTTCTGATGTTTTAAAAGTGCAATTAATAGCAGGGAAAACAGCCGTTATGGATAGGGTCAAGCTTCTAATAAACGTTAAGCTTAAGGTTAGGTTTAGGGTTAGATGGTGGGCACACGAAACCTTGATCTCAAACTCAACCCTTGCAAGGATGTTGGTTTAAGGCTGCGAATTAAGGTGCCACTACTCTCCAGGTGTGTCCTTGTATGCAGTGCATGATCGTACGCATAGTGGGGCTAGAAACGTTTCGCCAGCAGGAGATGCAATTCACCCAGTCAATCTGGTGAAGTCCTTGGCCGCTAAATGCCGTGCCGAGTGGACTTTTAAGGGGCTGCCGGTTGGCCATATCGGTGCCTACTCTCAGCATTAAAGTCGGTAAGGATCGGGTGAAGGACCCCAAGTATCTGTGGCATACAAAGAATACCTACTTTACTAATGTAAGTGGGTTTTAGTCGGAAACGACTATTTCGGTTTTTTGTTTCATCGTACAAGGTTTGGTCGTCTGTTGTAGATGGCCTGGTGCCTCAATGACCTCAGCTCAGAGAGTTGAGAAACGATCGTCGTAGAGACTTAATGCTTATTTTTTTAATCGTCCTGCTTAATTTCGGTTGCTTTACGTCGGTGAATTAAAACATTTCTGCCCGAAAAATGACTTTGCCAATTATCTTTACATACTTTGCCATTCCCTTACGCATACATGGGCCTCGCCCGTAAAACCCTTATTACCACCATTCCCGTAAGCCAGGCACCTTTGGCTGGTTGGGTGTGTTTGGGGTCCTTCACCCGATCGCTGCTTTAAAGTCTTTCTGTGTGGGTATGAGAGAGTTTAAACCATACAGGGGGATATCAGTAGTTAGGTTTATCTCACAGTCAATCTTCTTCTGCTGTAATATCTTCTTGCTGTCCGCTATTCTTACTGTAATCACCAGGAATCCATTATGAATCCTCCGTTTTGAACAATGACAGACCTTGAAAGCCGCCGGTTACCATAGGCTAACCGATCATAAGTCCCATATGAAGTGATGGTAACAAAACTATGCTCAAATATGTGAAAACAACGCCCAGGTGATTAACCTTTGATCATCCTTCGCTCATGAGATGCACCCACTGATTTCAGTCCTGAATTGAACTATCTAATAACCTAACTTTTGCTCCGATTATCAAACTGCAATACTTATTCCCGATGTCTACTTTGTTCTTTCTGACTCCTCACGCAGTTCCGTTTTGGGCTTTTAGGATTCCATTCGTCACTCCGTCAGCGCCTACATGGCCTACCTGCACACAACTGTCGCAGAACTGAGCGAGGCATACTACGAGAAGGAACGTCGGCGTAATTACACCACCCCTAAGTCCTTCCTAGAAATGATCGCGCTCTACAAGAAGCTTGTTGCCAGTCGACTGACCGAGCTGGATATGATGGTCGATCGACTGACTAACGGTCTAGAACGACTGAAAGACGCCTCGGAGCAGACTGCCGACTTGAAAGTGCAACTAGCGGCCCAGACGGTGGTTGTGAACGAGAAGAACGAGGCTGCAAATAAACTCATTCTGGTGGTCAGTGCAGAGACTGAGAAGGTGCAGGGCGAGAAGGACTTCGTAGCTGGTGAAGAGGCCAAAGTTGCTGTTATCAAGAGTGAAGTTGAAGTGAAGCAGAAGGAGTGCGAACGCGATCTAATCAAGGCAGAACCTGCCCTAGTTGCAGCCCAGGAGGCCCTTAACACTTTAAATAAGAACAACTTGTCCGAGTTAAAGGCCCTCGGTTCACCACCACCCGATGTCGTCATGGTCTGCTCCGCCGTCATGGCGCTCTTTGCACTCGACGGGAAAGTGCCAAAAGATCGAAGTTGGAAGGCCGCTAAGGCAAGCATCATGTCAAAAGCGGACACGTTGCTGTTCAACCTCCTCAACTTCCCCAAGGAACACATCCATCCCGAAGGCAAGAAGGTAGCACTGGAATATGCCAAGAATCCCAACTTTGAGCCTGACATCATCCGCGGCAAGTCGTTGGCTGCCGCCGGTCTATGCTCCTGGGTCATTAATATTCTCAAATTTCATGATATTTACCTCGAAGTCAAGCCGAAGCGGGATGCTTTGGATGCTGCCAACGCCGAGCTGAAGGCCGCCAGTGACAAGCTAGACATCCTCCATGAGCGTTTGGAAAAACTGCAGGCCTCGTTAAATGTGCTGACTGCCCAGTTTCGTGAGGCCACTGAAGAAAAACTGCGGTGCCAGCAAGAAGCTGACTACACAGCCACCACGTTGGATCTAGCAAACCGGCTTGTGAGCGGTTTCGCTTCTGAGAACGTCCGATGGGCACACGAAGTGGATAATTTACGCAAGCTTGGGCAGACTGTCACCGGAGATGTCATATTCACCACCTCCTTTATTTCCTACTTTGGGTATCTGAGTTTTGCCTTCAGAGATGAGCTGATGCACAACCGTATACGTCCATTCCTGGACAGACAGGAGGTGCAGGTGCCACGTCGTCAGGAAATCGATCCTCTGCAGATGTTGATAGACGATGCCGTTGTCGCCGGCTGGAACAATGAAGGCCTACCGAGTGACAGGATGTCCATCGAGAACGCCACTATTTTGACCTTCTGCGAACGGTGGCCACTCACTGTAGATCCTCAGCTGCAGGCAGTGAAGTGGATTAAGACAAAGTACGGCAGCGATTTGGTGGTGACCCGACTTAACAAGAAGGGCTATCTAGATGATGTCATTAGCGCGATCAGTAACGGACAGGTGGTGCTGATTGAAAACATTGGTGAGGAAATTGATCCGATGCTAAACCCTGTGGTGGGTCGGATGACCATTAAGAAGGGTACTGAAATTCGTATCGGTGACAAGGAGATCAGCTATAATCAGAACTTCAAACTAATTCTGCACACCAAGCTCGCGAATCCGCACTACCAACCGGAACTGCAAGCACAGACGACACTAATTAATTTCACCGTCACGAGGGCTGGCCTTGAGGACCAGTTGTTGGCGGTGGTCGTGAGCAAGGAGCGTCCCGACCTCGAGAAACTAAAGTCTGACCTCACAAAACAACAAAACGAATTTAAGATCACCTTGAAAACACTGGAGGACTCTCTACTGGCCAAACTGTCAGCGTCTGGCGGTAATTTCCTGGGTGACCATTCACTGGTAGAAAACCTGGAAACGAACAAGAGGACCGCCAAGGAGATAGAGGAGAAAGTGGCCGAGGCGAAGATCACGGAGGTTGAAATCAACACCGCTAGAGAGCACTATCGCAGCGTGGCAGGCCGTGCCGCACTCATCTACTTTATTATGAATGATCTCAACCAGATCCATCCTATGTACCAATTCTCCCTGAAGGCCTTCCGCACTGTATTTGAGTGGGCTATCGACACTGCCCCTGAGGCTGAAACGGATGAAGACCGCTTGCAAAGCCTGATGGACAATATAACCCTGTCCATATTTGTGTATACGACCAGAGGCCTGTTTGAAAGTGACAAACTCATCTTCTGCGTGCTCATGGTGCTTCAGATCCAGCAGCTCACCGACGAATTTCCTCATTACTTGAGTGACTTTCTTCTACGGTACCCAGCCGTTTTGGACCTCAAGAGTCCCGTGGACTTCCTTAGTGACCTCAGTTGGGGCGGCGTGCAGGCCCTTGTGAAGATGGACACTTTCAAAGACCTGGACAAAGATATAGTGGCTTCAGCAAAACGCTGGAAGGCTTTCATCGACTCTGAGGCGCCGGAAAAGGAAAAGTTACCACAGGAGTGGAAAAACAAGACTGAAGCTGAGAAGCTGTGCATCATGCGCGCAATTAGACCCGATCGAATGACTTATGCCCTGCGACACTTTATTGCGACCACATTCAGTCCAAAGTATGTTGAAGGAAGACAGGTGGACTTTGCCACCTCTTTCAAGGAGTCTGGACCAAATGTGCCCATCTTCTTCATCCTGTCTCCCGGTGTGGACCCGCTGAAGGACGTAGAGGTTCTCGGGCACAAACTGGGCTTTACCTTCGATAAAAATAACTTCCACAATATTTCACTGGGTCAGGGTCAGGAAGTAGTTGCAGAGGCGGCGCTAGAATTGGGAGCGCTTGAAGGTCACTGGGTAGTTTTGCAGAACGTGCATCTAGTTAAAAAGTGGCTGCCAACCCTGGAAAAGAAGTTAGAACAGTACGGGGAAACCGCGCACAAGAATTATCGCGTGTTTATTAGTGCAGAACCGGCTCCATCAGCGGATTCTCACATAATCCCCCAGGGCATTCTGGAAAATGCCATCAAGATCACCAACGAACCTCCAACCGGTATGAAAGCCAACCTTCACAAGGCGTTAGATAATTTCACACAGGTAAATCATCCAGGTTACCTTTTGATTCCATTAACCGTTTTAGTCGGGTATATGTTAGTTAAATAAGACATTGGAAGTTTGAGGCTTGTCTTGCCACGTGAGGGAAATGCCCTTGTGGACGCAGACAATCAATGATAACAGTGATGCCAAGGACAATGGACTAGTTGCAACTTCTGGTTGACGTTAGCGGCTTGGAGTGAATGAACCAAAAGGCTCCACAGAGAATGCTTATGACATTTGCATTATACATGCTTTAAGGAAGACAACTGCTGTTGTCTAGTACACAACGTGGTGGTAGACTACATGATACAAGCACCTATGCAGTAAAGTCCTGTAATCTTCAAGGTATGATCCATCGCCCCGGTTCTGGGGCCTGCCCCGATGTTGGTGGACTGACACCACGTTTTGCAGGCACTCCAGACCACCTAGTAAGCAGCACCCCACGACAGCTGACTTGCGGGGACCCCCTCATCATCACCCTCCGTGCGCGGAGGTCGTAAAATGCGCATCTATTGGCTGCAACTGGCTGCACTACTACACCGTTTCGTGTGTAAATACTGAACAACTTCCTTCCCTTTCACCATAATTGGTTCTTATACTCAAACATAACTTTCATGCCAAGTCATTTATTAGTATAAAGACTTGTTTATGAACGGTCGAAAACGTGCCTTTTTGTAGGCTGTCTTCGGGTTGTCAAGTCTTACCTGAAGGCTAGTTGTGACGAAAAATAACAGAACCCCCATGGCTTAGTTAGTGACGGTCTCCTGGTAATAACGCATAATTTGCTATTAATGTATTAGTCCGATTCGTGCACTATAACCCAGAGCAATAAATCAGAGCAGAGGCCCTGTGTAGGAACCTGATTATTCTTAGTGAACAACGTCGAGAGCTTCAGAAAATGAGCGCAATGATTCGTTTTACTCCTCACACTAATGTTGATAATTTGACTTTGGGGTCCAAAGTTCAGTCTCTTTAAGAATACTAATGATTGCCATTAACATGTAAACATCCGATAGTTTTATTTAACACTAAGTTAACTCCGATATTGAAGTCCGTGCGCTGTTCATTTCAATGTGTAACCGAATACCGGATGGCAATCGCCCATTTATAGGATTAAAGACACCATCATTATCGGTTTTAGGAAACACTGGAGCGTTGTACCAAAGAGGCCGAATTCAAACCCATCCTTTTCGCACTCTGCTACTTCCACGCCGTCGTGACGGAGCGGAGAAAGTTCGGAGCCCAGGGATGGAACAGGGTTTATCCATTCAATGCAGGTGACTTGCGCATCTGTCTCGACGTGCTGTATAACTACTTGGAGGCGAGTGCCAAAGTGCCATGGGAAGATCTGAGATACCTGTTTGGCGAAATTATGTACGGTGGTCATATCACAGACGACTGGGACCGTCGTCTCTGCAAAACCTTCTTGGAGGAGTACCTTCAGCCAGAACTGGTGAGTTACCAATCAACCCTGTCCTTTTCATTTGCCGCGGTTCCCCTTTCGGTGAACAAACATTTGGCTCACACAAAAGTCTCATGAAGAAGAGTCTGTTTTCTCATCGAAAGTTTACTCCTATTGATGACGTAAGTCCTGCCTACCGCACTGTCGAAACTCATTCTCAAGTACTTGCAACCGACAGCATTTGTGTATTTTGCATAGGCAAGGTAGTAGTTTTTTTCGTCAGCTAATATAATAATGACCTAATTCCCTATCTCCCTTTCACCCAAATATGTATCAAGAACTCAGTTGGAGAACCGAAAAGCTTACCGACAAGTTAGACTGGAACGGAGGTTTCTAGGTTGTTTGCTGTCATCAGTCAGCCATACCCAAGCGTAGGCTTGAGACCTATGCGGTTTGGCCGCTGGTCGGACGGTCCTTAGGTCTAAAGTTTTAACTCGGTACTATGGGCCAAAGCTCTGTCGGCTGCGATCAGGAACATTTGGAATCGCATAGAGGTAGTTTTCGCTGAACTGACGAGATATCGAAGCGAAACGCAATCTCCAGGCGATTTTAGATACATCTGATTTCATCTGGCAGATCACGGACTCGTTGGTCAGTATCAAAGGCATACATTAAGGTCTACTGACTGGTGTTCGAAGAGCAAGTCTTTCCAGCACAGCCGATGACGGCAAGCAAGCCAGGAACGGCCATTCTGCTCCTCCTTTTTGCTGCTAAGTTTCGGGATATGATGGTTCGTCCTTATTCGGCCGAACCCAAGAATACCGGCACGGTGGTCCAAAGCAAAACGGAACGCCTTCAGTCTCCCCTTACTTAAAATTACCCCGTCTCTCCACCCTTGCCTTACCAGTCTAACTTTTGTATCACCCGACTTGACATTTCCCCTTTCTTCCTGCCAATCTTCACAAACCAACCCGCCACTTTTATTGGAAATACATTATTCCACGAAGGAGTACTGATGAACTAGGCGCTAAGACTTTGACAGTTCTCTCACGTGTTATTTCTGAGGCTATTTATCCTCACCTAGGTTGATGGTGACTTGTTCCTGGCGCCAGGTTTCCAAGTGGCTCCAAACTCCGACTACGTTGGGTATCACAATTATATAGATGACGCACTGCCACCCGAGTCACCCCACCTCTACGGACTTCATCCGAACGCGGAGATTGAATTCTTGACAAAGAATGCGGAGCGCGTTTTCCGAGTGGTCTTCGAGTTGCAACCGCGGGACGCCTCTGGTTCGTCTGGCGAGTCTGTGAGTCGAGAAGAGCATATGCTGCAGATAATTGAAGATTTGCGTGATCGTCTCCCCGACTGCTTTAATATGGCGGAGTTGGGCGCTCGTCAGGCGCCTGAGGAGAGAACGCCCTACACTGTGGTCGCATTGCAGGAGTGTGAGCGCATGAACATCCTGGTGACAGAGATTCGTCGTTCCCTGCGCGATCTGCGTCTAGGTCTGAGGGGTGAACTAACAATGTCCTCAGAGATGGACACCCTCGCAGGAGCACTTTTCCTCGACACGGTAAGCCACACAGTACCCGTCACCAGTGAATATACCCCTGCTGTTGCTATTTTCACCCTGGGTTAACCGACTCACAGGGCATTCTAGTTGAGATAATGTTATTGGTTGCAATTATTTCGGAGGTCAGTCTTCATTGTCAGTGAGTATGCTTTTACAAGGGCAACGTTTGGGATACAATCTATCACAAGACCCCGACATCTCTGAGACTTCATCTCATGTTCCCATCTGACTGACTCACTGGGGATGTTCATTCAGCTCTAATTAATACTAAAACACACAAATGCCAAATGCATGCTATTCACAGTTACAATTTGGAACTTGTACTCATTCAGTCTTCGGATTGCAGCCAAACGCGCACATGGGAAATCTTTTTTTTGTTTACAAAAGCGGCCTTTGGAGCTTGATTTGTCGGAATTATTGAACGTCCATAAGCCAGTCAAACCGACCATGTTCAGTAATTTTGCATTTTCACGTCAATGACTTGAGATATCAGTACCAATCGAAAAGTTAACATGTGGCTATACTCCTCGGTGCTAAAACACTCATACATATTGGTTAAGGAACTCCTCGACGAGCACCCTGTTATTCAGTAGGTCCGTTTACTCTACACACTCACATCTGACACTAAGTAAGCAAATATGTCAAAAGAGTTGTAAATACAAATAGGGTCTCTGCTTACAGAGGGGGTGGCTGGGTGCAGGTAATAATTCTAGACCAAATCATAATCTCGGGGAAGGAGGACTCTGCATATATAGTATATATGTTATGTTAGGGGGCGCTCACCGATCGTTCATACGGAACTCACTCGTTCCGTTGTGCCTTATGGACTTATAGTATAGTATATAGTATAGTATAGTATATAGTAATATATATATGGACCGGTAAACGGG
Source organism: Spirometra erinaceieuropaei (assembly GCA_902702965.1). NCBI lineage: Eukaryota > Metazoa > Platyhelminthes > Cestoda > Diphyllobothriidea > Diphyllobothriidae > Spirometra > Spirometra erinaceieuropaei. Next base: position 350,133 of record CACRXP010000250.1, on the reverse strand, counting down.
ACCAGAAACAAGCATGCACGCAGACGCACCTGGTGCAGCTTGTCCACCGCTGGGGTCTACTTGATGGGTCATAAGCACTTAATCGAACCGAAGTTCATCAGTGCCTAACCACCTGTCATTCTTTGTCGCTGCAGATATAAAGTTATATATGACAGATGGTAATACCATACTCCCGACAAAGGTACTAAGTAGATTCATATGTTGAAGTCAAATAAGTTTCTTTTACCAGAGAGCGTTTTTGATTCGAACTTGTATTTTTTTGGCTACCTACCCCCAATGCAGAAGGACATCACCTACTAGGACATAAAAGATCGGACAGCCGGCATGGGCACCGTCCTCTAGACTTAGTTGTTAACCGATAGCAAGTTCGGACCTGTTCACTTTTTATGATGGTTTACTTAATGACGTAATGGTCCAGCTACAACAGCGGAAATCGAATGACTGACTGCCTCCCTTTTCAGGGCAACCTAACAAATAGTCCTTTATGATAGTGTGACGCTCACTGATCAGGTTACGGGACAGGCTACCTCTGCTGGAGGGGGCTAGAGTATTGCACTCAGTAACCGAAGAACCTCGGTTCGAATCTGAAGTGAGCCACCCCTGGGGCTGGATATGACTGATTGATAACGGCTAATAAGCCAGGAATGGTCATTCTGGTTCCCTTTATCTTTCTTGGTATTCCATTACCATCAAATTGTCCCTTACTTAATCGTTTCTCCAATGTTCTGTCAGGTTCCAGGCACTTGGGAACGCTATGCCTATCCAAGCCTATATCCGCTGGGTCTGTGGTTCTCTGACATGTTAAGTCGAGTAAAAGAGTTGGATGTTTGGGTGCAAGATCTGAGTCTGCCGGCATCGGTCTGGCTGGGTGGCCTATTCAACCCGCAGTCCTTCCTGACCGCTGTCATGCAGCAGACAGCCAGAAAGATTGAATGGCCATTGGACAAAATCTGTATTGCCGTTGAGGTGACCAAGAAGTGGCGCGACGAGATGGGTTCAGCACCCCGTGAAGGAGCCTACGTCCATGGTCTCTTTATTGAGGGTGCCAGATGGGACATGCCGGGCAACTGCATCATGGAGTCGCGCATGAAGGAGTTGGCGCCCCCGGTTCCGGTCATCCTTCTACGTGCAGTCCCGGCTGACCGCCAGGAGGGCAGACTGGCCGCCCTCTACGCCTGCCCCGTTTACAAGACTAAGATGCGTGGACCGACCTTCGTGTGGACCTTCCACATGCGAACCAAGGACAAACCGGCCCGCTGGGTCATGGGTGGGGTGGCGCTTCTGCTTCAGGTCTAGAAAACAGTCAGAGGAAAACAGAAGCGACTGATTGCGACGAGACCTGAGGCTAGAGATGAGGTTCGATGTTTTTTCACCAGTATGCACAACCCTGCACTCGATCCTTCCCCAATTTGTCAATTATAGTTATGTATAAAATAGAACATGATTAATACTTCTACTTTAAAGTCGTTTTCCATCATTCAATGAAAAACAAAACAGTTATTCCCGACGAGTTGTATCAGGGATTTTTCCATTAACTGAACTTCGTGTGAACTCCTGCCTTGACAGGTGGTCACCATACAATTAGCAACTTTTATGGAGGTTTGCTTCTAAATGAAATAGGGATGAAGTATTTTGGGCGGCGGTTGGACGGAACACCGATCATCCTGACACCCAAATGAATGGGTGTCAACCCCATCGAAGCCAGAGAAATGGTCAGTAGTATACGTCAGCTGTCTCGCCTCACAATTATCGATAAATGAAGCAACCAAGGAACTTTCACCTCCGATTGGCCAAAAACCCGTACCGTCTGCCAAAAGCACTGAGGAGACATGTTAGATGGGCACCTCGTTCTGAGAATTGGTCTCTGCTCGGGACGATAAGGGACTCCCATTCTCTACCCACTGCCATATACGACGCCACTCGGGGTAGGCTATAAGTTCTTCCTGCTCGACACTGCAAATACTGGGTATGTCTATGTAAATAACATATGCCTAAGTCTCGTTAGGGACAGGTGCACTTAAGTTGGCACTGATTTCGTAAAACTTGTACAGGAAACGTGTTTGCCGCCAAATAAAACTGACAACTCAAGTGCTCTGTTCTTGCTCATCCAGCGCTGGCACGAGGACGATGTTTGGACCGTTGGTTTTGCAACGTTCAAGAAGCAATCACTAGAGAGAGAAAGAATTAGCCCGACATTTGGGCCGCGAGGTATGTTGGCGGTCTACTCCGTTGGCACATGTCCCCGTTCTGAGGGCTGGGCCGGACTGGGGTAGATGGTGTCATGGCTCAGTCCGAGGGTTCGTTCGCACTTTACCCTTACTAAAACTAGTTATTAATGCTGAAAATTTTGCGATACAGGTAGCTCGGGTACGTCTTTTGCGTAGACAACTTGTAGAAACAATTGTACATGTAGAGTATTTTCCGTTTTTTGTTTTCGGGGGACTTGGGATGCCGTTGGTCCGGCAGAATCGACGAGAGTGGACGGGGCCAAACGACAGCGCCAGCGATTGGGACTTCAACGAGTTGTCCGGTCCACACCAGTCTTCCGAAGACAAATAGCGGGAAGTAGTTTGCTTGGACGATTGTTTGTACCGGGTGATCCACGCAGAGAGCGTACCTGCGCTATCTGTACTCTAAAGATTGCAGTATTATAAATCAGTTGTTTTAAATAGGGAATACAAACGATCTCTCAAATTGGGCAACGGTCCCAGTCATTTCAGTTTGGCCCATTTAGACAGCTAACGCAATCCACTACGGGCCACGGCTTTGTTTAGTGGTTGAACAACCGGAGTTGGCCTGGGCCGCATTTGGGATTGCATGTGCAACATTTTAGATGGGGCGCGGGGATGGGGGAAGGGCACAGAGACGGGGTACCGAGTTTTCGTTCCCTATTTGAGATTGCTGGTTGCTGAAATGCAGACGGCAAACTGACAAATGCGGCGGAACGGTATTTATCAAAACCTTAGTTAGCTTATCTGGTGGTCACTCACCATGGGACCGCCTGATGGGTTGCAGACGAAACCTTATTTTGGAGATGGCCATGCGGTACTTCGCAGGAATTTCGACCGTGGAGGCGGAATTCGTCAGTTCGACCATCGTTTTCGATGATGTCCACCGTGTGCCCCACAGTTACAGCAGCAATGGGAGCAGGGACGGTGACTTACGCAGGGGTTTGTAGTGCCGGTAGACTTGCCCAGCATCTACCTACACTCTCTCCTCCTCCCTCGCCCAAGCCCGGTGTCAAGACAGAGTCAAGAAGACCGGAGACGAGAGAGGCCGCAGGTGGATGGCTCGGACGGATCCTCACCTTGGCGTTCCACCACACCCCCTGGTCCACACAACAAATAACCAGGATTTCAACCAACACAACAGAGATTTGGAGGCTGGCACGGCCGAAGCCGCACCTGGGCGTGCCGCCAACGCCTGGCTCGGATCCCACACTGTGATGGGAGTGCCATAAAGGCCACATTAAAAAGGAGCCATTGCAGCCTGACTCTCAGACCGCCTCCGGTCAAGGAGGAGGTCCAAGTTACCCCGTCAGTTGGCAACCTTCCAAGCCCCGGCTTTTAGCGCACCGTGATAGCTTCAAGCGCGTCAGATTGTTTATAGTGAGGAGAAAGTGCGCTGAGTCGTCGACCTCACTCTCCCTTCCTACTCCCACACCCCAGTCGCTGTCCGAGCCGGTCAGCAGACTGGAGTGGGGAATGGGCGCGGTGGCTGTCATGGTCGAATGACCATGACTGCGCGCGCCACGGCACGACCTGGCCCCCCATGCACACAACACCAGGATTTCACACAACGGGGGTTGAACGGCGTGTCTCTCACTTGCGTGAGAGTGCCGTGGAAGGTGCTGTTTCAGCCCGTTCCCGGCCCACCAGTCCGCCACTCCACACAACACACACACAACGCGACGAACTGCGTAAACCGGGAGCGGGCGTCAATCAGCAACCTTCCTATCCACGACGCTTGACGTGTCGGGATAGTCTCGGACTCAAGTCACCCGTGCAGCCGAAGCCGCATGGGGACCGAGTCGAGATGCGGACTTCCCACTTGCGTGGGAGGTGGCAGTTGGG
>CACRXP010000250.1:309360-330988 GCA_902702965.1 Spirometra erinaceieuropaei | reverse complement strand
CTGACCACCAAGGACATATTGATAACACTGATTCTCAATTTATACCGTTTAGTTCGGCACTCATTTGGTCGAAATCGCTTGCTGGCATTCGTTGACTCAGCGAGTTGTCGATATCTGGAATGCAATTTTTGGGGAAATAATAATGGCGTACTCAACAAAGACATTTATGCATAAACTGGATGTATGTTTGCTTGAAAAATGTTGCCCAAATTCACAGGAAAGCTCTGTTACAGCAAATCATCATTTTGCACATAGTTATAACTGACGCGGACGATCATTATCTTCAGCGTATGAGGTTGCCCAGGGTTCAGTTTTACACTATCGCACCAACAAGATGTAAAGTTGGCACGTTATTGTACGGAGGTAACATTTATCGTAGCCTAAGTACTATGTGAACCGTCTTTAATTGGGTTTTCCAACCTAGTATCCATCACCCTAAGATATAATAAAGTAGATTCCAGATCCCTAATCAGTTCTTGTACAATCAGTTTTTTGATACGTTACCGCTACCGCGGCCGATTGTTTATCTGCACCACAATTATTTACTCCTCATACGGCGCTGGAGATGCTCTCACTGATCCTTTCCGCGCTCCCATTGGCAGTTATCGCTCAAGGTTCGAAACCGTGCTTTTCCAAGATTCTTAGATATTTCCACGCAAGAATTATGGTGTTACGCGTGCTCGAGCGCCCAGAGCGGATGTGGGCCGCCTATCGACGTGCGATTAATGCACTGGCGTTTGTGCAATGGAGTTCCGGTACACGAACAAATGTGCGTTAAACTGATTGAAAAAGTGAATGGTAAGCCAAGGGTTAAACCCCACCGTGTAAATCAGCATGTTACAATTAATACTTTATTTTACTGGGAAATTTGGAAACCATAATTTGCGGTTTCGCGTCTGTTTGGTACGTTGACGAATTAAATTTGCACAGCGCTACGCAAATGTAATTCGTCGGATAGTATACGGGTTACTATAGGCGCCTATAGCGACCCGTATACTGTCCGAAGGTCTGTGGCCGATTGCGGAGAGACTTTATGCTTGGCTGATTATTCTAACCCCCTGAGAGCTGACCTATATATGAGACATTTAAATGGGCTAGTAATAAGATGCTTATAGGCAATCACAAAAAGAAAAGTGGAATCAACTGCTCCCATATCATCTGAACTATTTATAGCAGATAATGATCTTAATAATACAATCGGAACTTTGTCTGCAAGATCTTGGAAGCGTACCAATGTATCCGGGATTGTCACAGCTTGATCACATGTTTCCCGGTAGGATAATGAATTCGAAGACCTAACAAGAAAGTTTTTGATTTCTTGACTGCAAGCTTAGGGATTGGTGTTACGATTTTTGATATTTTCGCCGTTTCCCAAATAGTCAGACAGCTGGTTTTGAAATACGCCCAAATTTTTAACAAACACTTTCGCCGCAAAATATACACTGGGTTCTTCGTTATGCTATCATTAGTTATAAAGAACCAAACCTCCTCACGTAAATCAAGTGGCCAGGTCCTGGTTGGTACTATGACGATTACTATATAAGAATCGTTATTTTGGATACTGAAGATTTAAATAAAAAAATTCGAGCCCTGAATGCAATACCCATCCCAATAGACCAAGTGATAGTGACTCGTGGCTGCCTCAGTGACCTTCTTCTGACGGCCCAGATCCGCCTCGACATGCCCAAAGTACGTCGGCACGGATATTGCCTGTACTCTGTTTCTAACCAACAGTATTTACAGAGTCACTTACGAGGCGACGAATTGGCACTTTGGGCTATGGGCTCCCTTCGTCCGGAGACGGAAAATTATAAACTTTTTTGCTTCTGCAATGATTGGTCTGGATGCAATTCGACTAGTACAGTCCACCACAATCTTTTTTTAACTATGTTCATCATGGCTTACTACTACACTTTTTTTACTTAACATATCAGAATCAGTCCTTCCTCTGATATCCTTCACCGCGTAAACCAGAACCTGACTCCCATGAGTACACCGTTATTCGCAATACTTGTATATATATTAGTGCCTGCATTTTTGTGAATTGGGCAAGATTTCCAGATTTTTCTTCAGAAACGCTTTCAATGCATGTGCTAGCCCATAGTCCAAATGCAACTTTTATGAAGAGCTATGGAAGTCTACCTTTTATTTTAAAGCACACTCGCAGTTAATATTCCCTAACGCAAAAAATCTTGTTTATTCTAAACTTTTATAACAAAATATTGAAACAAAACATCGGGTGATGCTCATCCCCTGCATTTTGAGTCGGCGAAGCAAGAGATGGGAAATGCGTGTAGAAAACAGGGAACATCTCCAGAATTATGAGTCAAACGGAGGATTAGAGTCTGGACGCCGGTAGCGTATACTTTAGGCGAGCACTCTCAAACAGAAGAACGAACTGAAGAAGGTGCTCATTCACAATATCTAAACACAAGGGGGAAAACAACAAAAGTAAAAAAGTAGCTTGTGTAAACAATCTACAACAGTTATTAAGGTTGCACAACGAGCAGAGCCCTGTCCCGTATTTTGATGCCAATAAAGGCAAAGGAAGCAGCTTTTCTGAAATTGGTGGCATTAATCTGGTTGGGTGGTTTTTTGAAACCGAAAGCAGGAATGCGCAGAATGCTTACTGCCGATTACTATTTCACTGCCTGACCAACCTCGACATCTGACTCCAACGTTTACCAAATCACGACCACATACGCACACATGTGGCCGGTGCTTTGGCAGCAGAGCAAGTGGGCGACTGTTTTGGAATGAATTTGCGTCATGCACTACCGATAGAGTGCATCAGAGTATCAGTGGCTCTGCCTACATGCTAATGCGGAGCACGGTCATACCTCCCTAATTTTGTACGTGGCTATTGCTTACTATAGTGTGGTTAGCGGGGATCAACTGAAGCTATGAAAAAGTTTGTCCTTCGCCTCCAGTTCATAACAGTCAAATTTTCTAGACACAAGCCCACGGAAGCATTACGTAAACATTAAAAGTACAGCAGTTCAATACCTACCTTACGCATGCTGCAGTACAGAGGAGGCATTGTGGGGAAGCTTTGCTGTCAGTATTTCGGCTCAATACTCGTAGGGAAAAGTGGAACCACGCCCCCAAAACTGGCTGAGTGGTATGATTTTACAAAAGGTACGGACGTCATAGACTTGATCTGTACAACCGTCAGGTTCGGCTACATGCGTGTAGAACTGAAAATACAGCCAGTAATGTACCTAAGGAGACTGCAAGCGTAAACGGCCAATTATGGTGCATCCCCCATGCACGCTTGCCTCGGGCATAAAACTGTCGCAAAACATACACGGGCTTTTGGAGAAAATCTTTACTTGGGTGCTGTACCTTCTGACCGCGCGATTTATGTTACGGGGAGAGGGGGTTAGGTGGGCAGCATGGTTAGGAAAACTGACAATTCGCGACCCTTTAGAATGACGTTGATACCTGATTGCGAACGACGACCCGGCCGGACGGTGTAGCAATAGGACCGAGTTTCTTTCTAGGATACATGAGAGTTTTACGACATTTGACCCAGAAATGCGCCATATAATTAGTGAGTAAACCGCTTGTACACGCCTGGGACAGAAAGTCAAATAGATGAATTATATTGAAAATACTGATCCCTGATATTAAATCTTCGCTGAATATAAGCAGAAACTACTGAACCTAGGTCCGTCTTAAGAGTAAGTCGCTGACCAGAGAGAGAAGCTTGCCCTCCAAAGTGGTCGGGATATGATCAAGTCTAAAATTCCAACGACGAAAAATGATCCAAATTAAAATGACTAAACACAATTTGTTGCGCGGGACCTTGATAAGGACTATGCGAGGGCCAAACGAAAAGCATACGAAGTGTCACTGTAAATGAGGGAAAAGCTCTCAGCGCCTCCATGCTTGAATTGGAAGAAAATGAGAAGACAACAAAGGTGCTGCGCCGAGAAACAACAATCTGAGAGAAGGCTACGGTATCTCTGCTCCATCTGGGAACCAACACGATACCAGACGCACTTTCCTAAATAGCATAGCACATCAGAACGTTTAACTTATGATATGTGCATAAGAAAAGCCACAGTCAAATTAAATACCATGGGTCCTTCAGCACAGCAGAGGGACAGGAAAGTTGAGGGAGAAGTGCAGCAACTAGCTCCAGACTTACTACAGACAAACCAATTAGGCTGTATACGTTGACTACTTAGCAGCTGACTCAGACGGCGAATATCTACAGTGGCTGAGAACTCAGTTGCCGAAGGTAGCTCCACCGTGGCTCCCACGTCGACGGCCCTCGAATTGTTTTTGTCCAGCTCCTGATGCCAATTACGGGCGCGGAGACCGTGGTAAGTGAGCCTTACTCTAGCCAAGGTTTCCATGTTTATTTCTAAGTAGAGGTCGCCGGCACCGTTGGCCCTGACAGTCTGTCATGGGTGGGAGAATAAGAGTCAAGAGGTTAGTGGTCACAGACCAGGCGACAGAGTCAGCCTGTTATAAAGGTTAGGGATGAAATGCACGTTTGTCTGATTCGAGTATTCACCCAAGACACGACAACTTAGGTCTTTGAATGTAAAGCGGTCATAAAGGACATATTTCAATAGGCGAATTAGTAAGCAACTAGTCTGTATTACACTGAGTAAGTGCGACCACTGTTTAACTAGCTTCGCATCGTCAGCCTCTGCTGTATTAAGCCGATGGGGTGGTTGAAGTGGAGCCCGCAAGTAGCATATTTGATACGTCGGGGCGAGAGACAACAGTCTTTGGGAAGGCGGTGGTATCTCTGCTATATCTGTAAACCACTAAGAAGAAACTCCGAATTCATTTAGTTAGCAGTCTCCTTTAGCTTTAGGTAATAACAACTTGAAGTATACGAGTTGGTGGCATGCACGTAAGCTATGGTACTGATAGTATTAAGTGAAAAGTCGTGCGGACACTGCCGAATGGGCGAAATATGGCCTTTCAAACAATGTGGGGGCGGAGCGGGACGAATATAAAGTTTTGAGTAAAGATTAAACATTTACAAATGTTGCTGCTCAAAACAGGCAGACATAAAAGTTCGATTTAGCCAAGGATCAAAAGGGAGGAGTTCATTTTTGTTTGTAGTACAGCCCAACCTTTTGATTGCTAGTTATTCCTCATTTGAAAACTGACTACATAGCTAAAGAGCATCCCCGTTTTCATGCCGCTAAGTTATATTTGAATGGCGCTTTGAACGCAAGAGTGGAAGTGTCTTAAACTATACAGCATTGCAAGGATACCATGATGAGGACTGACGTTTACCTCTCTGACCCGAATTCCGAGAGCGCCGTCGCACGGACAACCTAGGTTTTACGGGCGTTAATAGAGTTCAGGTGATTTATGGAATTTTAGGCATGCAAGAAACGTGCGAGTCTCTCTCTAAAGGGTCCACTTTCGACCATACAGAACTAGTTTACTTTGCAGTATGACATGCACTTTTCAACAATGGTGTAGTAATGTGTGCATCAGTAGGGGGTAAAAGATAGCAGCGTAGCAGGAAAGGAAAGTCTGATAATAAAGAGAGGAAGTATCAAGCTGGACAGGTCAGTGACCCGAGATGTATCGGGCAACGGTTGCCAGTCAAATACATTCTACCAATGTCCCACGAGTCTCTTTGGGGTCATATTGAGTTTGTGTCACGGAAACAATGGCACAAGGGACAGGCTCATATAAAAAGTGCAATAACGCGTCAGAAATTAGTAAAAAAGATAGAACATACAATAAACCTCGCGAAGCGCTTCATTCTGTCAACGAAAAGCCGGAGGTTTCGTACAGGTGGCAGGAATATACTGAGCTGGACGAAAATGAAGAAAACATTAGTCAGTTTCCGACGACACAACATAATCAGCCGGCAATAAAGTGCCTTTTCCTTTGCTAGTCATCTCATTTCAGAGGTAAATAGAGTCAGCCGATAGCTTGTCTTCCAAACAATGACGATCACCAGTAACGGAGGGGGGGGGTGGGCAGTGACAGCTTGTGCCTCAGTTGAATCACTGAGATGAAGGCTTTAGTGACAACAACCCCGGTCCCTCATCGCACTCTCATCATGGTACAATGGCAAGACTTGGTCAGGATGACGGGAAACGGTCTTCAGGGCACAGCATCCGCCTACATGTGGATTAGGCTTTATGCATAAAAAAAAATATCTGGCATCGAGAAGTAACGCTGGCCAGCAGAGCTAGTAGACAGGAGAATTGGATCTGGAACGAAAACGAGTATAATAATTGTGCAAATGAAAGGGGGCGAGAAGGAAGCATTGCGGGAATGACAAATGACTTACATCAAATTCGGGATCGGGGATATCTTCAAAGTCTGGCCACAGACGGGGCGGGAGGATGTGGACGGGAATAAAGTGCCAGACAGGACGAGATCTGCCAGTGACACTGGCCTAAAAGAGCCAAAATTACTGTTTAAGGGAAGGAGCCCCTCCGTTACTGAACGCCGTGTTTAACCTTTGTAAGTCGACAGGATGAAAGATTCTAACTTAAGAGCAGAAGGCTTTACCCTATTGGGAGCAAGAGGGTTGAGTTATTCCATGGCTTTGAAAAGCTGTGGGACAGGCGCTTAAGTCAAGTTGAAGTGAGCAGGAGGAAGGCGGACGTCGCTGAGATGTCGACTAGAAAGGACACTCTGAAAAGAAGCCTTTTTGGGTTTGTAAACGGGGATTTACGGACAGATACAGCACGAAAAAACCAGAACTAGCGGTATATGCGCCTGAGTTTCCCAACCCGGGCAGACGTAGGCGTTGAAAGAATAAAACGTTGACTGAACATTTCAAATATATTTTCAACTAAACAAAATTGCATAAGCGGAATCGTAATACCAATACCCAGTCCACACACCTCGTTATCTTGACCACAATCTGAAAAAGTGGGCAACATATACTTTCCTACCTAGATCCTGTTTTATGCAGTCAGCTATTTTTGGCAAGAATGAACTGACAAAAGACCAATTTTACAGGTTTCGATTTTATACCCTAGAGCCCACATAATGCTAAAGACGCGCTTTTCTGCGTCACGTAACTCAGAACTACAGACGTAATTGTAACAGCGTAAACGAGGAATCGTCACTGGCTGATCGAAAGTTTACCGTAATGATGACCACCTCCTGAAAGTTGTGCTGTTTTGACTGGGATTGTGCAAATGTTCAAAAGTGTAACATCACAATAACATCGCGTCGTAACAAAAGAACGGTAAAAAGGGTCCGGGAGACATGGCGTGATAACAAGAGACATGGAGAAAAGGAAAGTGGAGGAGGGCCAACCTGTTCGAGTTCAAGGGCCAAACAGGGAGTTTTTCGGCGCACCAACTTTATTTTGAGACTTCTGGCTAGCACCGTGGTGTTCATGCTGGTGCTACCAGGGGTCGCTCTTGCGATGCCAGAAGCCAAGACAGCGGAGGCAGCCGTGGAGGCTAGCGAGCCAATTGCCGTACAGCTCCCGGCGCCGGCGGCACTGATAGTGCCACTTCTTAGGCAGTGCAGTATCTGCTCCGGAACCACCTCGAGGAGAATTTCATCCTGTTCGGCGGACAGACCATCACACACGGACTCCGAGAAGAGGCTAGGCTGTGGAAGGGTGAAATCAGACAACTCCTTAGGATAAAGAGCACGTCTAGCTTATTTGTACGCAAAAGCACTAAGAGCGACCACTCGAAAGCTATTGACGGTAGTGACGGTTGCATTAAGAGACGCTGCCCTCCGTGGACAAATAACGGCGATGACAGCAACTTATGACTGAAATCAGTGGATAGACAAGGAGTGATTAGAAAACAGTGCGCTCGTTCATCCTTTGAAAGTGATTGGATTCGAATGCATTGGCCTAGAGGCGTGGAGTTCCAGTGTCAAAAAACGCAGTCTAGTCTCCATGGAGGCAGTAGTAGGCTGAGCGGAGGGTCACCACACTTGACTTTAGGGTGTACATAACATTGTCTGAAAACAATGGTGATGACAAGCGTAAATTGGCGAGGAAGACAAAGTAATGTGGAAGTTTTGTGGAGAAGGGTAGATAAACTAAGGAAGCAGCTGTTTTCAACAGATCCATACAAAAGGCTTCGAAATGGGAGCATCAGACTAGAACTGGCGAATGCTCGAAGAAAAACAGGTCATAATGGTCCATGCTGAAGGCTGTGCGCTGCTGAATGAGTTTGGAATTGAATAATCCAGCTGGAGCGTAATTCAGGATGCGACTGCCAAGTGGACAACTAAGTGTATCGGGTAATTTCACGGCTCGTTTATTCGACATGCGAACCAGTGCAACACAGTGTTTATTAGATGACTGGGTCATGCGTTCACAACATTGCACTGCAATTGGACCTAAAACTAGGGCCTAGCGTTTGATCTGCGATTTGAGCGGCCCTGGTTCGTGAAGCTGTAAAAGTTAGGAATGACTTAGTCGGTCAGGAAGGTGGAGAAAATGCGCACATGTAAACGATTTTGTAGGATGAAGAGCTAGTGTTGCAGGATTTTAGTAGGGCCTGAGCTGCGGTATAAGAATGAGTCGCATCATAAAAGGTCGCAAACGGCAATTTTCCTCCACAGAATCAGTCAGGGTTCGCCTACACAGAAATGTCGGCAGTACATGGAAATAAGTGTCCCCAGGCGCATTACATGTGGCCTTGTGCTAAATTCAGGCGATTAGGGTTACGAGGCGTGGGCTTACGGATAGAGTTAAAGGGCTAATGCAAGGGATAAAGTTAGAACACAGAAATAAGCACCCCCGCCCTGAATTTGGCGCAAAGCCACCTACAATACGGGGAGGCACTCATTCCCATGTCCAACGGAAATATCAGAATATGTAACTTTGCTGAGCTAGTGCACTTTAAGTGTGAAGCCAGGACTCCTCCGGTTGAATAGCCTCCAAACCCCTCTGCGGGGATTAGAAGTTTGATGAACCTACCGTTTCAAGTTCGCACCAGGCCTCAGTTCCACCCTGCAGACTTCGTTCTCGGATTATGAAGTTGAGACTACTCTTCGTGATGCGAAGGACGCAGTTCTTTGCCAGCCCCGAAATGGTCGCCAAAAGGTCTGCAGGATAAATCAGGTCAGCAACATGGATCACAAAAGTACTCCCACTTTAAAGAGCAAATAAGAGATTGGCGTACTTGAGAAGTGGTCAATGCAACTACCGTCATTGGTCCAGACCCGAAATTTCATTTTGATATCTCTAGAGGGCACTTGACTCCACCTAAAAATACAAAATAGAGAATATTGATAAGTACGTAGTTATTCAGATAAGCAGCCAAGCTCACCTGAGACGAGCATAAAGATGTACTAAATAGACCAGACACACTCAGACAGAGAACTTAAGTTTCAAAAGTCATTGGACCCACTGCCAAATAAGAGCCAAAGGCATCCATAAAAGCGAAAGCCGATTTCATAATTCCGTTTAAAAACTTGTGAAATTCTACTTTGATCGAGAACGCTGATAGCGAGCACTAGGCCAATGAGCAGTGGACGCCAATGTTAGCCACATTGGCTGAATATAGAACACCAAAACAGGAGGCGAGTCTGGTAGAACCAGTAGTGCTAAGTGAAGCAGTAAGTAAGTCCGTACGAGAATACGTGGACGCAGAATGACTGTTAGACAAAGAGATTGTCCTTGGTTGCGGCCCAATCATCCTCCTCAGGGCACAACTTTGAGTTTGATTGCATCTAATGGAATCCTAGGATATGCAAAACCTGGGTTTGATTATGTCTGGCTGAGGACAGTTAATTAGTCAGATGCGGATACGCCAGTCTTTCCTGTCTTTGTCAACATTTCCTTCAGAATCGAATACCTTCTGAGACCGTTATTTCGATTCCCTGATGTAGCTGGCATTTCTTCATGCACTCTATCCTTTACAGAAGCAACACAAAATGAAAGCCAGCAAAATGGCATGCGGTGAACGAGGAGGCGATGGAATTTGCGAAGGAGGTAACCAGACAATCGCTTTCTCACGATCACAGCGGACAGGATCCTTCCTCCCTCTCTATCGTAATCGTGCCCTTCGTAGATTATTTGCTCAAACAAGTAGAATCTTCAGGTGCGTGAGCAACTACAATGACTCATCCTAAAATAAAAGCTATAAAAGCGATTGAAACTAGGCCTACAACTAAGTGACTAACTCACTGACCATATCTGGTCCCCTTCAGTAGCCTACGTGTTAACGATGAGATTACAAAGTTACCTTAAACGGCACGCACTTCGATGTGAACTCATTATCGGTGCATACGAATAATCTGCCTGGTCAAACTGTTGACAAGAGGTGAGCAAGGAAATTAGATACCCAGCTGGCAGGTAGAATAGGGAGAGGGGCGGAGCCTGAATACAGGTGCACAATCCTTACCTTTATGCTTTCTCTTGAGGGATAAGAGACGATAAGTCTACGAAGACATACAGTATACAGACTTTCTCATAAAATGTTGCCTGAAGCCCTAAAATGCGCTTTTGATCACAAGGGATTACTTAGGTGGTTTTGTATTGTTGATCAGCATGCAACATAATGGCAAGGTTTTTCAGTCACGCCAGTATGCGCCCTCTCGAATGCCCTTCTTTTCGGCTGCCTACAAAAACCATATTCGATGAAAAGTGGTTACTTATGTGGTATGGAAGTTTCCCATTTATCTTCGGAGACCTTGTAAATTCAAGCATATCTTCTAAAAAACATGCACAAAGATACTATTTTACTCATCCGGTAGAATACCACGTCCTCTTTACATTTTTTACATGAAGAAGGGGTATATTTCAGTTTTAAAAAGCTTTTCAGTTCCCGAATAATTCTGAACCTGACCAGTAGTTGAACTTGTACTTAGTTTAAAAGCGCCACGTTGTATACTTTAAGTGTAAGATCACACATTAGTCTACGCCACTTAGAGTGCATCATATAAGGCTCATGGAATTTTATAATGAATCGAAATTATGTTGTATACTGCGTAGGCAACATTATTAAACTCGCTGAATTTTTCACAGTTGAATCAAAATGAATTATTCAAAATCTGACAACACCTGTCAGTTACGTGAGCCTAGTAGTAATCTGGTGGATTTTAGATGGATTACTTAGCAAATCCTGCTTGCGCAGTCAGCTAACTGAATCAGATTTGGTGGATTCTAGACATTGCGGTTTGCTGGACGGGCAACTTGACTCAAATGTGATTGAGTTCACGGCTCCCGGTGGAGCCTTGTGGCTCAGGTGTCTAGATCGTCTTCCCCTTGCTGTCGCGGGTTCGAATCCCACCGAGTTTTTCATAGCTGAGTTGAAATGGCGTTTCCGTTCGCTGGATAATAACGTGAGGGGAGTACGTCCCTCCACCAAAGGTGTCAGGGGAGGGGGGATGAAAGGCGACGGCGGTCATTGTGGAAAGAATTATGATGGGATTTCTTAGTACGGGATGCATATTGATATCCGACTGATTTAGTTTCTGCAAAGGGAACTGCCGAGCTTGGATAGTTTCCTAGTGTGCATGAGACTCATTTGCATAACACGATCGACGTTTGCAAACGACTTCTGGTAGCTTGGCGGTACTCCATAGACTGCCCGGGAACTTCCTGGAAGTCGAAGCAACCAGATAATTATTGCATTCGGTTAAAAAAACCCGATATTACAAGTGTCTCGTTACCATTTAAGTAGGCACACATCAACAGGCGCCAGCGATTTGTTCGACCAACAAAAACCTACAAAAGGTCTACAACACCTGCGGCAAGTTTACTTGACATTTACGACCGCAACTAAGGCCGTGTGCACTCAAAGTCTTTCAAATAAACTTCCCGAAGACTGCCGAAAATCCAATCGGCCGAATTACTTAAGAAAACAGCTAAATGGGATACACACAAACACAAAGCAATATAATTGCAAGAACTCGAGTTGCTCAAATACAGATGGCTGGTCTTTGATACGGAGTATGGAGTATGCTGCTTAAGTGGCAGCATATGATGACTGAGGATCGTTGGAGTGAATTTAATGCCCATGGGTGGATACTTCGGTAGACAACGAGGGCTAATTACAGGCAACATGGGGGGGATGCCTTATCACATGTCTGGTACGAACCGTTACCCTTCAAAAATGGCGGGTGGCACACGAGGGTTTGCTTGACAAATGTACAAGCGAAGGCCTTGTCCACAAACTAACAGCAACACTTAAGCGGGGTTGGAATGGGGACCAGGCCAGAAGGGAGGGCGCACACACGTGTTGGATCCAACGGACAGTCGCTGCGCATATATTATGAAATATGCAGTGCAACGGCACACTCACGGCCGGTAATCAGAATGCCGTTTGCTACGCGCAGATTACAGCACGTTGCCATAAACAAACGACGGGGCCAGTCAGCACGCAAGCTGTCTGCTGCTTAGGAAAGAGGTCAAGAGACACGTAGAGATTAATAAATGCCAACATGCAAGATGATTAGGCTCTCTGAATAAATTAGCTGCCACAGAAAATCAGGAAAAGGTGGCAAGGCATGGCTAGAGAGAACTAGTCTGAATTCGACCGGCTGTATCCCAGACCTCCTCTGCCAAGATGGGCTCAACACTGGACGGGAAGTACTTGGTTCGACCTCAAGAACGCTGATACCGCATACCACTTTAGAATCGCCTTCGAGAGGCGAAGTCAAGGGTGCACATCCTGACGCAGAGCAGTTGAAGACCCCTTAAACTGACAGGAACCCCAGGTCGGCACTACAGGGTGGCGAATTTGCAAAATACTCGCCACCCCCCTAAGTACCAGATAGTGAGACGGATGGTGGATGTTTCTTCAAGCCCAGTATCCGAGACCGTAACAAACATTGGTTTCCGACAATGGTCTCGAGACCGAATCCAAAACGTCAGGTGAGGATTACAGTTCCATCGATCGAGTCTCTTTTTCCAACTGTGCCCTGACACTAGTCATTCGTGTGCACTGTTGCACGACACAAATAGAAATCGAGGCCAAGCGAAAGAACTTTCGACTTCCTCGGATTTAAATTGGAGTCCGAAGGGCACCAAAGGCAACTTCAAGTAAGGCTGAGACCAAGTCAGGCGAAGTTCTAAAAGTTGCAGTATTTCCCAAATTCAACTATTTCAAGGCCAAAAACCAGTTTCGCAAACTTAAATCACTAAGAAACGTAAAACTGTTGCGGGAAGACATTTGAGGATCCTATACTTACATACGATAACCTACATTTAACTTTCTCCAAAATGCAAGGCCGGGATATGTTTTACGAATACCTTTTAACCTGTCAGAGGGCTTCTCAACTTTAACAAAAACAGACAAATAAAACAAGCCCTACTCTCTCAGGGACGAAGGCCGAGAAGGGAAGAAGAAACAAATGATTATATTTGGCACAATTGTAACAATGCTTCGGATAAAAAAGTACAGCATTGGTAGCAAGTGCTTCATGGAGTATTAAACAATGCATAAATACAACTGTTTTCACGGTTTCGGGACTGCATATTTTTCACGAGGTAGCAGACGGGCCCGCAGAATTGAATCTGCAAAAGGGGAGGAAGGTAGGGGGAGTGGGAGTAAAACACGGTAGTTCAAAGCCGTATCAAATCAGATTTCCAAGGCAAAACGGAACGCCCGTATTCAATTCTATGAGTGCCACTGCCACAGAAGCCCTCGACAGAGAGCGGAGACAGCAAGCCCGGCGTAGGGCAAAATACCTAACTGTGACTGCCGTTTACCTGCGAACTTCCAAGGGTATGAGAGTGAGAGGCGTTACACACATAGATAAGGGAGAGTGAAGTGCGCATTTGTGGCGTGTTTGCTAATGTCAGACAGCAAAACTATATAACATGCCTAAATTCTGAGGGCTTGAACGTAGGATCCGTTCAATTGGTTCATGAAATGATTGGACGCTCTAGCTGCTATGGCGTGCAACATGCACACACACACAGACGCGGCCGGTTTGTAAAATTGGCGGTGCCGTCTGGCACGCAATGAATGGAATCCTAATGTCGTGTCTGAGAACGGGGCCGACGCTATCTACGGCCCGTTTGACTCATACTAACTACTGATACATGGTGGGATGGGAGAGAGGGAGCATACATCTGCAAAACTGGTTTCATTACTAATTTGGCTGGCTTTTGAATATGACAAGAGCTAGAGGAGTTTCACCTGATGGGATATCTCGGTCCTGCAAACCGAGTTCCATATTGTAACAAACCTTTCTTGATGTGGTCCTATGCCAGATCACGGGAAGGTCAGAAGCGAGTGAGGGTCGACCCATTTGGGCTGAGGAACAAATATGGCGCGCGTGGACGGGGATCTGGCGCCAGATCAGCCGCTGGGCCCAGGCCCATCCCCAGTTGTCTTTACCCTGTCCTGACATTGAAAAATTAGCGTGAAGGAAGACGGAGCGCAGTCGATGTTACCCAAGTCTCTCATCACAATCCAAGTCACGAGCGACGTACCGGCGCTCTCCCAAACAGCGGTGGTTATTGTCTGTTACAGAGTGAGAAACTATCGGAGGGAAAGAGGAGGTGGAGAAACCCTCAAAGGAACATCGGGGAGAGAAGCTTCCGATAGCCGGTCCGTCAAGTGCACAGTTTATTCACGCTGTCTCGG
Organism: Spirometra erinaceieuropaei; assembly: GCA_902702965.1. Classification (NCBI taxonomy): domain Eukaryota; kingdom Metazoa; phylum Platyhelminthes; class Cestoda; order Diphyllobothriidea; family Diphyllobothriidae; genus Spirometra; species Spirometra erinaceieuropaei. The sequence continues at coordinate 316,466 of CACRXP010000250.1, read as the reverse complement.
GGCAGTGATGACCTGCACACAAAGGCCCTGTCCACGCAATCTACAACATGATTGGTTCCCCGCCACAAACAAACCGGCGTTTGATACACGTTAGCTACCTTTATCTTCATTTGTCTGCCAACTAAAGCGGTTACTAGACCGATCGTTGATGTTAGCAGAGATCCGTGTAACCACCGAGGAAAGCTGATTGATCGTCAGTGCCAGAGTAGAATAACTGCGAGTCGCATTCATATTTTGGTCCCCAGCATCCGCCTGGCAGCTACAACAGCTTGCCTAGCGCATGAAATGTTGACCGAAATTCAGAAATGTTTTCGATTAGGAGAGATTACTTAGGTGAGGTTGTGATATTGACTACAGTGCAGCATAGTCCCAAGATACTTCAGTCACGTTAACATGCCGGCTTTGAATGAGCTTCTTCCTGACCACCTGTATAATCCACACTCGGTGAAAAGTGACTGCTGAAATAGTGTGATTTGTTCTGGATTTTTGACGCCCTTATAAATTCAAGCGTCTTATAAAGAACGTACACAAAAACATTCCTACTTATAATCAGCTGATAGTAAGTTACGTCTCTCCTAAATTTTGTTCTCGAAGAAAGAGCATCCTGTTGTAAAAATGTTTCAAATAATGAGATTCCTTAAGACTGTGATGAGTCTTATAATGCAGCATCACATCTGTTCATTTGTTAATGGTCCACATTCATTGTGAAATATTAGGAGCCCCATACGATAACTCATAAGTGGCGTAGAGAAACGTGTTTTTTTCCACGGAAAGTATACAATATGGGCTTTTGAAACTCTAAGCGCTGGTGCAACTGCTGGCAAGGTCCAAAATTATTTGGGAATCGAAAAACCCTTTTACAACCAAAAGATACCACTTCTTCGGTCATGAAAATTGAAGATGTAATTTCCTACCAAATAAGTGCAAATGTGTTTTGCGCATGTTTTCTACAATACATACATGAATTTATAAGGACATCACAAATAAATGGGAACAGTCATGCTACCAAAGTAGTCATTTTTACCGAACATTCGACCGTTTTTTCCGCTTTAAAAATCTTGTATCCTTTTGGTAGCAATTCAGTTCTTAATAAAATCTTATTGGTTGTAAAAACAATTCTAGTGCTCGAATAATTTTAGATTCAACCTGAAGCTGCACTTGCGCTTATAGCCCCAAAACTCCTGTTTCTCGTGTGAGGAAAATCATATATTTTTCTATGCTATTGACAGGACGTCATAAAGGGCTCATAAGAATTTTTGCAGTAGATGTGGACCATATTGTATGCTTCACAAGCAGCATTAATAAAAGTACCGAGGTGATACTGCATGAATGGACATTTCACGGTCTTAAAAAAACTCACGATTAGAAACTCTTTTAAAACCTAACGATACCATTTCTTTGAGTGGAAAATTTAAAGAGAGGAGTTGCTACCAAACGAGCAAGGTAAAGAACGTCTCTTTGATTTTTCCGCATAAATTACATTTAAGTTTATGAAGGCATCGAAAATCGATGGGAAGATGGATGATACTTAAGCAGTCGAGTGAGGTTTGCGCAGACGGCCAAAAGAATTTGAATTCAAAATCCGACATCCTGGAGTCTGAAATACTGTGAGAATGTGTCGCACGGTAGCTATTATCGAAATCCCACTTAAGTAATCATTCCTAGTCGAGAACACAGTTCAAAATTCTGGTTAACATTTCGAGAGATCAGTCACTGAACGTACAACATGGTTCCGAAACTCCAAACAAACTAGGCTTCAAAGAAGAGAGGATCTCCGATTTCCCATAGGTGAGGGCTCTAAATGCACCATACAATTAATCACCTGCACACTGTTTCGCCTGGAGAGCTTACGTGCTCAGAGAGGCGTGTCAGCCGCGCCCTGCTGCTGAGTCAATACCCAAGAAGGGTTCGGTGCGAAATAAATCCGTTCTACTGGCTATCCTCCTACTAAGTTCACGAGACATGGCACTAAGTTGCGGCAGTTAGGACACACTGTCTTGGCTGTCACAACCGACAATTGGTGCAGTGAGGTCACTGGTGCGACGGTCAGTCTGTTGAAATTACTAACCCCAATGGATACCCCATACTGAGAAAGGTCTAAGCAGAGGAAGAAAGCTTTTCAAATAGGGGCAAACGGTGCTAACCAAGTATCCATCGCGGCGTCACACACACTTTCTTCGGATCGTATTGACCAACAACAAAATCGGCCACAAGGAGACGTCGTGTGACCTAAAAGTGCAAAAAACGAAAAGATAATGGAGGACTGTGCAGTATAAAAACGATCTAAGGTGGTGAGCAATCGCCAAAGTAAGTCAGAAAAAGCGTCGCCAGAGATATGTGCACTTAAGGTACACAGGAGATCCATGGGCATGCAAAAGGCATAAAAAAACTCCCCAATTTCATAGAGGACCCAGTCCAGATGTTAATAATGTTGTGATGTTTCCCACATAAGGGTTCGAAAAAGTAGGACTAAAGGAAAATTCAGCCGCCTCTGAAATACATTTGGGATCGGTCGCTAAGAGACCGCCTCCTCTAGCACTTTAGCTCAAGCACATAACTGCAAGGCAGCGATGACAAACAAACTTAATTAATAGTAGTTCACGGTCGTTCTATCAGAGTGCCATCATCAGGCTTTATGGTATCTTAGAAGGCAGTCGGCATGCCGGACCTTAACCTTCCGCGCCCTCGTAGCACTGCCGCTGCCGGTCTACGGAGTGCATATCTGTTCAAATAGGGGGCCTACTTATTTCTCACTTAGCCATCGTTATCGCACTATCCGCTACCTGTGGACGAGCCGGGCAGCTGGCAGTCAAGCTAACATGGAATCTGTCGTCCATTGCGCATACTGATTAAACTGCAAACATGTGGTGCTCTTTGTCTATGCTTAAAAAGGATCCCATGACCCAGATGATGGTGTAAAAGGTCCTGTCAGGGGCGAGGGCAAGAAAGGCGATGCGTCTACAACTTACTGTGCCTCCGCCGAGTGAAATGAGTTCCTTCAGAGCCTCTGACGGTGGAGCGGTATCCGGCGCGATGTAGACATTGCCGAGGCTTGAAAAAAGCTTGGCTAGGCGCGTATGTGCAACGGGAGGCGGCAGGCCGGGGACCTGAAAAGAAAAAAATTGTGTTCACCGGCTACTTGCCACAAGTGTGGACGGAGAGTTCACATCAGCTGCAGTGGTCTCATTCGGAGAAACGGATAGACTGGGTTGGGAGAACTCTTTCCCCCATGTTGTCCATGCGGAGGAGATAGAAGGCACATTCGGGAGTGTGATACGACGACCGTGAAGCTATGGTACATGTGAAATGCCCTCAACTAACCGCGTAAGAACGTCCGTAGAGTAGCACTCGAGTGAGCTGAGCACTACAGAAAGCCACTACCAATTGGCACCTTGATCAGGATGCTAGTAGGTATTTACATAAACACAGGGTCTGTAGAGGATGCCAAGAGGAAATACAGAGCAACAACACAGACATCATCACTATCACTCAATTCAGAGACCACAATGTAGTTAAAAACCCAGCATCCCCTCAGGTTTGTGGTTTTAATCCTACCGGGTCAAATTACAGGCAACAGAGACAACACCTTGTAAGGTGGCAGAGAAACCTCACGTCTCAATGGTCCGCGTGGATAAAGGCGGTATGCTCCCCGGTACAAAGGAGTCTCCGGTCCTTGAACAAGTGCATCAACTGGAAAGACGTATAAAACATTGTTTAACCGCCTACGGCCTGCAGTCAGCAACGTTCACAGCTTCCCTTCTGTCCGTACAAGGAGAAGCACTATCAGCCGTCAGAAAGTGAAACTACCAACCCTCTTCCCCAATGTCACAACCCGACTCTTGATCAACGGAACTCCTTCTAACAACGAGCTGATCAAGCCCGCGCGCCTACCGGCCAGAGCCTGTGGTTCTGGCTTGGGAAACGACCGACGAGGTGTTCGATGCAGCGGCTGTGGAGCCTGGGTCCGTTCATGCTGCTCTCTGCTACCAACTCCCCCCCGACGCTTAGGTTGGCGCAGTCCTACGGCTGAATCTACGTCAGCCTCCTCCATGTGAAGATGTTTTCCTACCAAACCAACAAAACAGGCCTTAGCAGGTTCTTTAGCTGCTCGACTAAGGGGCAAAACCTCAGAATAACGAAAAAGCACTTCCTGGAGCTCAGTGTTTGGGGAGGGTGGGGTAATTACAATCAGGTCGGAACTTCGGACCGATCAGTCAAAAACGATCTACATTGTGCTTGGCATATGCGGTGAGGCATAGATTTTTTTAGACAGTAACTGCAAGGACCACCACTAACACCGATACTACTAAAGATATTTATAGTCAGTGCTTAGTAGCAGGGTGGTAAGATTCCTCCCTCTGACTCATTTTGCCGTCCGGCTGTCTGGGCGATGGGAGTGAAGATAACGGGATATGAACAGACGCCGTAGACGTGCAGAAGGGTCATGATAAGCGTGGCGCAGATGTTTGCATCTTGATTCGATACTGTTAGCGGCGCTGGATTATACTTTAGGTAAAGTTCTGACATAATTTCAGTGAGGGCGTAGGCACAGGGCGACATCAGTCAAAATCCGCAAAGCCTTACAAGTCCAGATTAACTAAGTCAAAGCACGTTGCTAACAACAAAGAAGGTAGAAAGGATTTACATAATTCGACTCATGAAAATCCTACATCTGGCTACTTCTTGTTGGTAGCTAAGAGCTAGAGAAAAACGAAAAAGTCGACAAACTTACAGACCACCTTTAAAATACAACTGAACGTAGTTCATAAAAGACCTTATACACGATCGGATAGTCAAAAATTCTGACTCTTGTTGTGGGGGTCACGTCCAAGGACTGTCATGCGGGTGACGTTGCTGTGTCCGGCCAAAAACGTGCCTGGACGAAAGGTCGCATTGGCAACTACACATTACTCCGCCTACAATCTATGTGACTCGAGAGAGAGATGGGGAGATTGGGTCCGATTCTGCGCGAGCTTTCCTCATTATACTAAAACTTGCGCAAATATGGGCCTTAACGTCGTCGCAAAAGCCCTGGCTCGGACGGTTGGCAACTGGTGGGATAACCCAATCGTCAAGGCTGGGAGCATAATTGCAGTGCTGCCTCGTGGAAACTATCACCGATATGACATCCGAGTAGGCAGGTCTGGTCAGTGCTTGCTGCGGCACGCGTGAGGCGGGGACGAATGCCCGGTTAGCCACTGTGGCAGATATCTCCTCTCGAATCCTCCTGGGCGGAAACACCTACAGCAAACTTCACGCGCAAGTCAACACCGTTGTTTGGGGTAGTCATGCGTCTTGACGAACTCTACGACTGAACTATCGAGTCGTGAGGTAAACAGGCCTGGTGGCAATCTGCGATGGATGGTCCTAGAGGAAAAGTAGGCCAGGCGATGGTGCGGATCACAGAGACGAAGTCCCTGTCTACGCGTGAGCAAAATTATACACTCAGTTGAAGGTATACGGGGACTAAGTGTCAGACAGGGCGTTATCATACAACTTCTGCAGAGGGGGTCCCTCACTTATCAATCGCTTATTTTGTACCATTCTTCTTTAACTCCTCCTCTGTTTAATTCACAAAATTCTATCAACGTTGTGTAATAGATATGGTGGAGGTCTGGTTCAATGACTTTCAAAGCCAGATTTACAGGAAAGTGTATGAATGATGGCACTTATAATTGACCTATTTCAAAGTAGCGCATGGGACAAAGTGCAGAAGCAGACCGGATTCGTATGGGATACTGTTTTATGAAACAAGGTTCACTGTCAGACTTACCAAAAAGTCACAGTGTGGGAGCCAACTGTTACGCTGGGCCGATTGAACCACCCACTCCTGGCTGATCACAGGCACGTTAGCGAGGATGCACTTGAAAAGGTTTACTGTTCGTACGAAGGGAGAAGGGGAGACGAGGTGGGTGACGGTCGAGTGATTGAACGTGTCGGTAACGCGCCAGGCATCCGAATCTACATCGTTCAGACAGGTGCTGCTGTCAAAACCATCTCGAGGTCGGTGGTGGCCACAAAGGCGGTGGTTAATTACCGGAGAAATTTCCTTCTCGCCCAGACGGCTGGTCCGCAAAAGGGAAATGAGGACCTGACGCTCCCTGGAGTGAGAAGAAGAGGTAAGTGTTAAAGAGTGGATACTAGTAAAAAAATACATCAGAAATGGGTTATCCAATTACATTGATTTTACCAGGAACAAAATAGAGACGGACCGTTCACACGGGACGGGCCGGGGGAGCGAAATTAAACAAAAAAAAAAAAAATGCAAACGTGGTCCCGTTAAGTAGTAAATGTTCAATTGATTGCTACTGTCCTCAGTGACGATGGACCAAGCTATCACGCCCCACGCTAGCGATGAGCCCTGCGTAACGGCGTGCACAGAAAGCTTCAGCTCTCCAACACATGTCATTATCTACGCATCTCCGCTGTTCTTCCTCCGTGGCTTAACTCCTCTAACGCGAGCTCGCATTTGTTTGAAAGTGCCGGTTTAACGGCTAGAAGTGCGATACTTGCTCAGCTACGCCAAAACAAGTTCACTGGAAGCAAGTCGCTACAATGTGAGCATGCGCACCCAGAAAGATGAAATATTATGCTTGGTTGACTAAAGCAACCCCTGTAGATGTTGTGTCCCAAGCTACTGAACTTAACCAAAGAATATTATCCACTAACAAAACCAGGCTAGGGGGCATAGGGTACTCTGACGCTACGAGTCTTCACGTAGTTGTGCTACGGACACGACGCTGACCTCAGTACTACGCAAATATAGGGTAGGGCGGGGCCCCCTTCTCATGGGGTTCACTTATTTCGATGAAGACGGTTGGCTTCGAAGCCCTCCTAGAGAAACGTAACTTGCCAGCCACCGCCTGATGACCGAGTCCCAGTGACAAGCGTGACATCATCTTAACCTTCTATATACTGCAAGATCGTGATAACGATATCGACTACAAGTACAATTTTCTGGTTGGGCTAAAATGTACTTTACGAGCGTTCGAATTTTTCTAGCGGCGGGCTTTGCGAAAGCCAAATGTCCTTCCTCCCACCGTGGTCGCGGCCGAGACGATCAGTGGAAGAATGATGAAATTAAGGAACCTGTGGGCAGGTACCAT
>CACRXP010000250.1:262250-300118 GCA_902702965.1 Spirometra erinaceieuropaei | reverse complement strand
CTCCGTCGTTGGCGAAGGGAATGGGTTGAACTGTCTAGATCTGCGGCCGCGGATCGTCACGCGTGGAGAGGTACAATCCGGGACATCATCGAGGCCGGCTAGATCAGGCATGATCGCAGCCGTATCAAGTACAAGTAAGTAAAGTAAGTACATACTGTCTGGGAACTGTTTTCCTTAGTCGTTATCTGTCGTGTTTCATTTACATCTTTCGTCGGTACATTTTTATCAATTTCATGCTGTGCTTTCCGTTTCTTTTCCGGCGAGTCTGCTACTATCTCCTTCGGATTTTTGCGACCCTTCCCATGGTCTTTCCTGTCGCCTTTTTCTCATTCTTTACTGACTCTAGAAGCCTCACGTCACTACTGATAACTAACTGGTGTCCTACAATCCATATTCTTATTTTCCAGGGGTTTCTTACGTAGGGTGTCTCGTGCTCTACTCCGCGTTATCCTATACACAGATGGTGCCAGTTGATCCTCCGTAACGAGGGTCCGCTGGATAAAATTCTTCATCTTTTTAACTTTTCCCTCTAGATGATTTAACTTGGGGGCCAGCGTTTGACAACCGCCTTCCGAAAAGCTGTGTCCTATCTTATAAAGAACGCCTCAAATCTTGTGGGTTTGCTACAGAGAGAAAACATAGGAAAAGATGCTGACAAAACCTATCTCAGATTTATTGCGTTCCTCTAGGTGACGCTACGGAATTTACTTAATTGCAAAAAGAACGTGGTCAATGAGAGTGGTGGTCTCTGAGACCGCTAAATAGAGTAAATAAGGTTTCGTAAAATACAGCCCAGTTGGATTTCCCCTATAATTACAATTAAAGTTGGGAAGGCGTGCTATAAAAGGGTGCTGCACCATTTTTTTCGCAAGTTTCATAGATTTCTCAGACTGAGTCATATTCTTACATGTCCTCTGAGGGCAAAATGGGGTCTTCTAGGTGTTTAAAACGGAGCTCTCGTTGAAAAACCCATTAGCATAAAGATTGCAGACACGAAGACGAGAGAATGAACGTAAAGTGGGTTTGGTCTTTAAGTTGCCGTAAAGTGGCGGGGAAGTGGGCCGTGAAAGTTGAAATGGCCATTTTCTACTTAAAAGCGGTCGACGGCTTGTGGTGGTCGTTAGCTTAAAAGGAGACTAGTTACTAAGCTCCAAAAGTCAGGAGCTCTATCATACGAACCACCGTTGATGTATGTAAACGGGAAAAATATGAAATGATGGTGCTCTAGCAGCTTTCACTGTCACTACTGGTCAACCCCATCCCTCATTTCCTATCTGGCCTACCAACCCGGAATGAGATTCGGAATTGTACGTAAACACTGGCGGCTACCAGGTCAAAGACATCAACGGTGAAGTTAATTATCAACTAGAACCCAAACATACCCGAGGATTCACAAACAGCCCCCAATCTGTCGTGCGAGGACTCCGGAGAGGCTTGATTGAAACGATTTTCTAGACGATTTCGGAAAGCCTTCATCCCAGGTGGAGTTCGCGGGCGACGGATGAATGGCTTATTCGTGAGTCCAGCATCCAGGGGACCGGAAGGAAATCCCCCAGCGGCGAAGTTTGAGAATGAGGGGACTGTGAGCGCTTTAAAAGGGGCAGGGTAGGTCTTTTCGGCAGTGGCAGCGGGCCCAGCGATTTCCACCGGAACTTGAGTAGACACGCAGCTGAAGTCCTTCGCCATATCGAAGTCCTCCTTCTCACGAATGTAATAGCACGTTTCCGGCACTCTGACCTACATGTAAAAAGCGGAGCAAAGATAAGTCCTGGAAGGGTCCGAAAGGGCGAAACACTGTACCCAAACGGAGAAAAAGACGCCAATGGGTCCTGATTCACAGGTCATTTGATAAAAGAAAGTAGCGAAAACTTCAACGACTAGCCCATTCGTATTCCTATGATCGTTTGGTTTTGAACCCCTAAAACGACTCAGTTAACGAAATATCTCTTGAAGTAAAAACTGACCAGACACATGCGCACGCGCACAATTACATTAGAGCAACAAGGGAACGCCGTTGAAGGGACTCTCTGGCTAGCTAGGAACAAAACAAGACCTACTCAAAGGACGGCCTTTTGCAAATTAAGGATAGGCCTACGAAACAGGTAGCGAGGTTGACTAGGTGGGCCAGCCTTTCTATGGACACTCTGCTTGTCGTCGCGGTGTTTGGGAACCAGGATTTCCAGTTGAAAAAGCGGTTACGTATGGCAGGACCCGACAGATTTCTGGAACCGAGGATTAGCAGCGTCAAATACTAGGGAAAGAGGCTGTAGGAATACGCGATGATTCGTTACAAATCGCCATGCATGAGTAAATTCTGAACAAGTAGTTATCCCAGTACAAGGACAGGCATACTTGCTCATAGACAATTCATGTTTCACGATAAGTCAACTGAGAGGAGACATAGTAAAGACAAACGTTAAACATGCTGTACGATGATATAAACTACCCATTCAACAGCTGAGGCTCAGGATATGAGGGAACAGTTAGAGATGAATTAGCTAACATAATATGGTCTTACGACGGTAAGGGTGTTTACAGCTCATAGAGTTTGACCCTTCTCGTGCCAGGAAAACGAGTTCACTTGTCAGTCTAGCTGCTGGCTATCCAGCGTGTCCACAGGTGGGGGATAATGGAACGGCCTTCAGCGAAGGCTAGCCGCGAAATAAGCAGGCCCTTCTGAAAAATGAGCAGTCGTAGACCAGAAGTGACAGTGATAGAAATACGTGGGGGGTTGAGGTCTAGCACGCAGACCGCCTCATAAAATACCGCAAAGCCCAAATACGACACTACGAAATTACGACCGTGAACAGCCTTTAAATAACTCATTTGACCCAACCGCCGCGGCCTTAACGTTGAGTTCTTGGGCAAAAAAGTAGGAGGTACAGTCCTGAACGAGGAATCCAGGCGCCTTTTGTGGATTCGCATGCATCAAAGTCTCAAGAAATCTCATACATAACTAGCGAGGCAAACACGGCGCGGCGATCGCTCTTTTACAATAGACGATGCGAAAAATCCTCGCAAGGGAATCACTTAGTGCCCCGTTGATATACATATGACTGAAGACGCACATCTACGTCCAACATCAGCTGCCTAATAGCATGATAAATGAACCTCTTATTCGAAGCTGCACGAAATAATTGAAATACCTTCTCACTGTTGCCTATTGATTAATGCCGGTAACTAGCTTATCCGGACTGGGCCAACATACGCCTTAAGCAACAGTTTTTTCGTCACTTTAGACTTGGCCCGGAGGTGTCGAACACAGTCGAACAGTCCCAGCATCGCCGCAAGCATCTATTAAGCTGTTATTCCAGCTAGGACCGTACTGCCAGCCAGAGCGATGACATTCCAGTCAGTTTCGGGTTCCGTAACAGGGTTTGTGATAGGAGATAGATGTGGTGTCGAAACGAACAATGTCTACGGGCCAGGCAACGTTCTCGTTTGCACACGCCTGTAAGTCCATCTCACATTTCTGCTAGACTCGCACGTGAAAGACACCTCGGCGTTGCGAAATTAGAGGAAACCGGTGTAGACGAGGCTCGGGACACAAAAACAAGGTCTTGTTTTTCAACCGGAGGCCAGGGTGAAGGCAGTAGCAAGCGGCCATCATTGAAGTCTTCAGAATGCAAGGCAGCTGGATGAAATCTCGGACACCCGCCTTCGATGACTGACTTATCACGCCCTCGCTCTCCTCCGCGGCGGACTTTTATCCTTCTACAGCCCATACTGTGCCATTTGACCCCCTTCTGGAGACGACGAAATCATCGATACAGTGTAAAGGTTGCACAATAACAAGGCGCCCGGAGAGAATAGTATTCCTAATAAAAGCTGAAAATATTGTCGACACTCAGATGGTCTTGTTTGGAAAAAGTCTAAGAAGATGGGGTCATTACTGGCGACTGGAGTTCGTGCATTATAGCGCCTCCCTTCCAGATGGGAGATAAGCTAAATTGCCGTGCAGGTATTTGCCGGTGTAATTCTCACGCAGTTTCGACGTATGACTCTAAAACAGGATCCAATTAAGCCAGGTTTCGATGGGCGTGGACGCGACAACCGGATATTCACCTTTTGGTGCATTTTTCAATCCCGAAGTGACCGTTCGCTTCGATCACTTTGACAGTGCCACCGAGTGGATTCTCAGAATGATCCTACAAGGCTCTGACAGTGTTGAATTTGCGCTCGACCGCGGGCTAATTGACCTTGGCGGCGTTTACGATATCGCAATAATAGTGCAAAACTATGACGGCCAACACAGTATAGTGTTGTTGACGAAAGGATTCGCTGGGCCGGTCAGTCTATCTATCAGCGCGGAGTTAGGCAGTGCTTTTGAGCTGCGCTTCTGCCCGGAGGACAATTCTTAGATTTGCCAACTGTAAACTTGAAAAAATAGACCGCTTCTAAGATCTCGAGGGAGGACTGTTGTTAAATGGACAGAGTGAAGACGACATCATTGCTTAAATCAGTGTTGTTCACGGGGTTTACGCAAGCCATGGAAGGTGTATATGAGCCTGTTATGATATCTATATTACCACAACGACTAACGCGTGCCAGGTATCCGTCCGATCCGTCATCCCCTACAGTTGCGGACTCGGGGTTGTGAGCATAGAGAATGAGCTAAAACTTGAGGTATTTGATCATCTCTGCCTGAGAACTGTCCTTCGATTAATGCACACTAACTTGGCCTTAAGAAAGACAATCCATACTCGCTGGGAACAATGTCCCAAGCATTTCACAGACCATTCAAGAAGCCCCTGGTAGTTTGGAAACGCTCTCAGTCGTTCGCCCCATAGATTTAGTATTGGTGTCTTGATCAGACGTCGCTGCCTACCTGGGGGCGGCAATGAGGAAGGAAGCACAGGCACAGCCCGTAAAGCTACGGTTGTTTGTGAACCCTCGTAACTCAGTGTCCGCCGTCAGAGGAAAGTGTTTCGGACTCTCCAGATTCGCTGTCGCAAATATTCACGTGTAGAAACAACAGTGAAGCCGGCTGGGAAAAGCATGACCGTGACTACACGAAATATAAGTACAGTCTTTCTGCAGTAGACATGTTACCAGTAACCAGATTTGTCTTTCCGTTTAGTTGGTGCGAGGTTCGGAGCCGAGTGCTGATGAAAAACAGGTCAACAACTAGTTGATACTCTCCTCATCATGTTTAGGCAGGCAAATTAAGCATGATACTTCGCAAAAATTAAATTTTGGCAATCTTTAAGATAATTTACTGGCTTGAATTGCAAGTAAAATCCGCTGAGCAATATACGAAGATGGCAACGCACCCCACGATCTATGCAGGCTTTCAGCCATGCTGGCGTAACGAGCATAAGTCCCCGTTTTTCAGCCCAGGCTCTGGTAGAGGGATCGCCGTTACGGAAGATAACGTGAGTGACTGCAGCGCTGCGGGTGCTCTCAACCTGCGCCCCATACAGCCGCAAACGCTCAGTCATTGTGAGTCCAGGGTTGCCGATCGGCGATCGCACATCAACGTATGCGACAACCCCTAGAAAGAAGATTTTTAGAGCACATTAGAAGGATAGACGCGGGTATGCAGACAGACTCACGCACAAATACTTCCTTGAACATCTGTAAAATGGACAGTCGTCAATTTTCGCGTTCGGAGATGAATCTGTAATTCTTAGGTCATAGTACAACAGTGCCTTCCAACTCATAATCCTCAATGCGAGAATGCAATCCGGTCAAAACATCATTTTGTGTATTTGGATTTTGTCAAGCGTTAAGATAAATTAAGCCACTGGCGCTTGGGCGCCCGTCCTAGAAGGACATTGAGGTGGGCCGATGGTCAAATACACATACAGTATACCAAAGTATAATCGGCCGCCCACATACTGACCATCGATCGGTGGACAAATAATTTATACATAAGCAGCTCCCCGAGAGTGCAACAGGCCAGACGCAGACAGCTGTTTCACGGTCGTTATCGATCATTAATACGTCATAGGCCATATGAAAAGAGGTACATAAACAAGTCAAGTAAGCGCTTACTTGAAATAATTTATATCCCACATCGGGATATACTCAATTGAAACAGAGGAGTATAAATCAAGACTGAAAAATCCTTAGTAGAAGGATTTTCGTCGGCTACTGCCATTAAAAGACCAGTCAAGTCTTATGTGCTGGTGATAAAACATTCGTCTTAAGTCTCCTAAAGACCTCGGTTTTATCAACGTAAAAATGTACCATATGCGTCTCTATGTCAATTTCTCATTAGAACATATAAAAAGTTGAAGGGTACACTGCCCGGTTGGATTGAGAAGTCAAAAACCAAGGAAGACAGCACAGCGACTCAAATCAATACCATAAGTTTGAAATATTACGCTCCCCGACAATACAAAAGAGATTTGCACAGAAAACAGCCAAGGTGAATTCCTATGGGCCCTTATCAGGATCAGTCAATTGCAGAAATTGAGTTAAATTAAAAGGGAATGAAAAGTAAATCAAATGACTTAAAGGACCCACCTGATTAAATACCTACAGTAGGTAGCAAAATTAAAGAAGCGTGATGACCGAAATTCAGGGAGTCAGAGTAGAACGAAAGGACAGTTGTGCACTTTACTTCTTAGTTTAATGTGCTACGGTGAAAACATTTTTCTCATGAGAAAGATGTTGCCAAATTATTTGTCTAGCAAAACAGTGTACGTTTTGGACGAAAACTAACCTTCCTCAAGATCCAGGCCGTTTTCTGTGGCAACAACCCCAAAACCAAGTCTGTAAATTCGTGCGTTTTTTAGCAAATAAAATGTCTGCCAAAACAATCTTCCCGAACTTGGAACTAGATTTGCCTACCAACGCAAAGCAAATTAGGCAGGATGTGAATAACTACGCTCATCTCGGAAAAGCGGGTATTCTTCTTGCTGTTTAAACATCCTGGCTTGTATACGTGTGCAATTATATGCCCTAAATGAGCCAAATCGTCGACAGACGATGTTTTTAAGGACATCCGGAACTTGTATAAGAAGTCATGAAAAGGCTCTCCACAAAGAGACCAGTTTGTCATTCAAGTACATAAGTAATATGTTTATGTGCAGTTAGATTTCAGCTAATTAATATGCTAGAAAAGGCTGGAGTGTCACGTTGGCTGCATGAGAAATATTTTATTATCCAGACGGCCATTTTGTAGCGCATTCATAGGATTAGGTTGAATTGGGCAAAAGATTCCAAAAAGAGGGAGAGTTTTTTGTTTGTGACGAAACAATTTTCAATATAAATCAGATTCTAAACACACTGTACCGACCTCTGTGTAGCGCTAAACCGACAGCTCAGATTTGAGAGCCTGAGTGCGTTTAATGATTTTATTAACTTCTGATGCCAATCGCGCGAAGGGAATGATAGGCGGAATGTGTTTGTAGGGACGACTGAAAAGAGTTGGCCAGTCACAACATTAACCGCAGACTAACTGTAAAAGCCAGCCCTTGGTGAGTGTGATGTTACCGGGGAGAAAAGCATGAACGGGCAAACCCCTGATTCTTCCCGTGGCTGCATTGGAAATAGACGAAGGAAGAAAGCATTTGTCTGTTAAATATCACTGCGAATCATTTATTGCAGACAGGACTCACAAGGTGGAGTCTTTTCTTTGTTCAAGAGCATATTCATTGCAGGTCTTCGTTGTTGGCGTGCACTTTCGCCGGTTACCAGATTTCGCAATTAGGTAAGCCTATGATATGACCCAGGCCGTTACTGGCAGAGGAGTAGAGTCCTATTAATTCACTACATGTACGTGAAGGCCTTAAACATCTGGCTTATTTTAAAAATTTTGATGACTGAAAATTATGGCACCTATCATTTTGGGCAACCGACTGAGAGCACCGATAACCGCAGTGCACTCGCCGGTATTTCAAGAAAACGTCAAGACTTAGCGGACTTCACCGTCGTCAGAAAGCACGTAATCTCATGGAAGAAAAAGTGTTCTAGTGCAAAGGAAACGGTATGCCTATAATTTGGTTCGCAAACTATATTCCAATGCTTTAGTCATTGGTCAGACTGGCGTCACGTGACCCCGTGAAAATTACTATTTCGGCAACGTTTCATCTTGGACAGGTCTCAGAATCAAACGGAATGTTTCATGAATTCACGTACAGTTCCTGAGTAAAACCCTCTCTTGTATTTTGAAAAAATGGTGCAATCGGTTAAATGGAGTGTTGCGTTTTAAATGCAAAAACTATTGAGCGCTGCAAGTTTTTATATGCATACATGCATACTGTGCACAGCATAGTGAATCAAAAAACTGTAAAAAGGCAAAAAGAATAGCAGCAGCAATATTCCGTTCGTCCAAAGTTAGAGACCGCTATCTGTTTGCTAATGTGGAACTTGGAACCAAAAAGTTAAGGATGAAAATAACTCGACCGCATGAGAGTGGTTTGTTTCGCTGAATACAGTTAACCACAGTTCGACAAATGTCGAAAATGCGACAATGCAGGAATTAAGGGTCTTAGCAGAAACCCGATGGCCAATGAAAACAAACTAAAACAGAAGTGAGAATTTTAGTTTAGGTTTTCAAAGTGGCAATCAGATGAATGGGGAAATTACTGATATATCAGTAGAAATATACCAATATATACATATATTCATGGGCAGTAGTGAAAGTTTCACTAAATGAATAACGGATACGAGGCATGCTCGTTCCCTAGTGCAAATAAAAACTCAGGTAAATAACGCTTAGGCCCAACTTGAGTAACAAACCTTCCAATATTCTAGGAACGACTCTCTCCATCTCCGAAATCCCGATCAATTCATAAAGCGCGGTACTTTGGGTGATGACAAAAACAACCACAATCTTTCAGAAAGTGAGGCAGGTACCGTAATTAATCACGCACTTGAATACACCGAGTTACAAATGCAATAAGATTATAGGCAAATGCCTTACTCAGAAGAAACAAATAAGGGCTATAAAAGTATCGATTTGGAGTAATTAAAGGCAGTTGTGTGGGCATTGAAGTACTGAGAGTTATTTAGCGGAAATAATGCCTTTGAACACTAAAACAGATAATATTTTGAGGCTGTAGTCAGCGTGGCTATGTAATTTTAAAATAGCTTCCTACACGTGGCTCGTCGTATGAAAATGTAGCGGCCGAGAACGTCAAGGGTAGCACACACCGGAGTAGGGGAACGCCGAGAAGGACTCTTGGCCGGGATAGACCTGAACGGAGCTGTTAGCATTCCTTGATGCACATCCATACACAGAAGAAGAAGAAGGCATGTCGAATAAGAGATAAAGTGTAATAATACGAGGTTGCACGGGGAATCGTATAATGATCGTTAATAGTACAAGTAGGACGGTTACATCGGTAGAATGACCTGTCTGGGTGGAGAGACGATGCCAACGTGCCAGCTAGTAAACCGGTGGGGAGCGCAGCGCTGGGGGCAACTGCAGGGAAGGGTCGAGGGAGTGCCGATGTAGCGAGCGGTTCGGACGATACGTTGCGTTACGGTACGACGAGGGGGAAAGGGATCGGCAGAAGAGAGAGGGAGGGACACCGGTTATCTTCACCGACACGCGACTTCGCCATCTCCACCCTAGGTCCTCGCGCAAAAAGTGTCACCTCATTCGAACAACTCTGTCCAAGTCCAGGGGCGTTACAAAAACGCGTTAAGTGTAGGATGTGGTTGAAAATGATCTCCTTCGACCATCAAAACTGCGGCCGAAATATAGGGAAACGTTAAATGAAATTCCAAAGACGAACCACCGACACAATTTTTCTGAAGGATACGACTCAGTGTGTAGGTTGTAATTAAATAAGTAGTGACATTTTTGCGTTTAAATGCTAGTAACATTTTTGCCGTGCCTTGTACGTTAACAATGTTGCGAGTTTTCGAATAACAAATAATGTTTCTACGAAGTTCAATGACTTCACGGTATATGAGCCATTGTAGACATCCCCAGCTGATAGAAGGCTGCATGAGAAGTTACAAATTTCGACAGTCAACATTCCCGTGGTCATCAGCAAAAGGTGCTTGGTTGTTGTTTATTAACAGGCATAATCGTCTTCTTAGTGGTGAAGGCCTGGGGGTGCGGTAAGTACGTAGATGTCGGTGTATTGTGTAAGGCTGACAGGTCCCTTTATAAGTCTAATTCACCTGGTCGTTGTTTCGCATCGCCCTAGTTATGATGACCTAGTTCTTGTCTGCCCACAGGCTAACCCTTTCTTTGCTCAACTGTGACGCCAATGTGAGCGCTTGGACAGGCCGGCAAAAGTACGTGGGGATTTGTGTGTGTGTCGTCACATCCGGTGGTACTAACCAGGTAGTTCCGGTGGTCCTCTGTCGCGTTAACAATAAACCCTAAGAATTGGGTGATAGGAAGCCCGTTGACTGTCAAAATAATAGGGGTTGATTTACCAATGTTGAGTTAATAAGAAGAATACCTGAGTCACTTTTGAGATATCTTCAAGCGTTCCTGTGGGTATGTAATGGCAGTCAAAACTACAATTGGTGTTCTGTATGCGTTTCGCTTATACGAATAAGGACATATTTGAGCAAAGTATACAGTGTCTTTATGCGTTCGCATCAATCATTTGAGACTGGGGTGTGATGCCCTTGGTTGACAGAGATTTCAAAATATCCAGAGATAGTATATGAGGAAGACAAACATTGTGATGATTTTAAAGAGAAGGAGAACAGCCAAATCACGGTGAAGTGTTCGGTGTGCAGAATAAATGGGCCCTCACAGCTCGTCAACCTATAACATTAGATGGGACGTATAAAGTAGGTGTGTGTGGTCAAAGTTGACCTCATATACATGGTCGTCGCATTATCATCTCGCTGAGGTTGACTAGAAATCTATTTAATGCGCTTTAAAACGAAAGAACCAGTCAAGCTGAGAATCTCCCTGTAGACATGGACTAATCCTGTTCTGGAGAGGCAACTGGGCCACCGACAGCGCAAGACACGGCCGAGAGTGTGCTATTGCGTATTATCAAATGCGTTCTAGTAAGACTGACTGACACTTTTTGGGAATGTGGACGTTCCCACCATCTGCACATCAAGTAGGTCAGTACCATTTCTAGCGCAAATCTACCTCTATCGGCTATGTCGATCGATGCATGCGGCTTTCCCGGTCATTAGAAGAAATTAGCGGCCTGAAGACGCACAGCAAATGAAGAAATTGCTTTATTTGAGACATTCGAGGGTCCGATCATAGCAAGTAAAAGTAAATTTTCATATTATTTTAGAACAGGTAGACAGAATCTCTAAAGTATTCAATTCGTGCTTTTTGAATAAACTATACGATAAGAAAAGTGATTAGCAAGCAGTGAAAACTCCTTTACCGAATTAACAAAATAACTGTGAGCGGATTGACCTTAGGGAAGAAAAAAATATCGCTCGTGAAAGGATAAGATAGCAGATAGGACCGGCCTGCATGCGGTAATACATAACGGATTCTAAACAGACATCATCAGGGCAAAACTGCCGCCATTGAAGGGGTGAATGTGCGGCCCAGAAAGGACTGATGTGCATATAGTAGTATATAAAGGATCCTAAAAGGATATCGGCAGGGCAGAAAAATTTCTATCAAGAAGGGGTAAGTATGCGAGTTAGGCAGGACTGGTCTGCATGCGTTATTGAATAAGGGATTCAAAACGGACATCGTCAGGGCAGAATTCACACACCAGATGAGGCCATTCGCGTCAAGGTGGCGAGAAGAGAGGGACCAGACGCAAACAGTCGTAGTCCGCAGCAAGCCCAGCAAAGGAGTGAGCAAGGGAGACACGACCATGAGATCTCTTTGCTGACCGGCAAAAGTACTGGTAGATGGCGGATATAGAGGATTCCGCTATGACAGTCGAAAGACCTCTTGGGGTCGAAACGAGGAGATGACATAAAGAACCGCGAAAATCATCGTTTCGGGGGAGAAGTAATTACAGTGGGTTTAGTAGCCAAATGAGAACTGGGGGTTGTGAAAATATAAGTGAGGATTTCCACTCGATCTACCATTAAATCCCAGGAGGATCCTTTTCAAATTCAAGAAGTTGAATATTCGGGACTAAAACGATCAATAGTAACTTTGTAATTTCCGGTGTAAGGTGTTTGCGTAATTCGATTTGAATGTCGATAACTTACGCGATGATCTAAGCTCTAGTGGAAGATTATTACAAACGAAGACCTATTTGGATGCAAAAAAGAATGGGGCTTGGATGTAGTGCGATGAGGCGGCGGAATCACCATTGAGGAGTTTCGTGTGGCATGCTGATTAGGGCACAGAAAATGATTCGCTGGACAAAAATCAGGGATTGCATTGAAAATTATCCTTTCAAGAAGTTTTGCTAGATACGGTGTTTTGTGCATGCCCCGATAGTTATTAACATTAGACCGAGATCCAGGCTTGATGACAGGAATGATAATTGACGTATTTCATGTTTCAGGGAAAATCCTTTTGAAATGTAAACCGAGAATAAATGACTTAGCAGTATGGAAATATCGGATGCTTGTTTAATAATTGGATTTGGAATCCCGTCCGTCCCTGAGCAGTGTGTTTTTCAGCGAGCTTACACGTTTATTAATTAGATATGAGGAGACATCGATTGTATTCAGTGTCCTATCTGAAGGTGAACGAAAGATAGGGACTAGTTCGGACGCACTAGTAAGGTGTTTTTCAAAGGAAGCATTTAGAAACTCCGCCTTGTCAGTGTCGTCGATGAGGAAGGTTTTCTATCGATTAGCAGCGGTGGAATTTCGTGAAGACGCTTGGAGGAGGACCGATGTCACTAACATTTTACCGACGGATGTGCCAGGGTTCGGATCACTGAGGGCAAGTGAGTCTCTTTGCCTGTCGCGTGCTTTGCGCATCCTTGAGGCCATTTCAAAAATATCTTTGATTCTAAGGTGGACGGATAAATAACTAATGGCTATGTCATGAAACTGGTGACTCAAGATAAAACGAGGAACAAGGGAATCCAAAGAAGTAGACTTGAGACATCTACGAGGCACAGACTCTAGGATACCTTTGGAAACATTGGACATAACATCACAACGAATGGTTGCATTGCTACGGGAGAGAAAACCACGCCAATCTTATGATCCAATATGGTTATTAATTATGTCGTTATCCACGCAATCGTTGTTTGGTTAAGTCCTTACTGTGCTAGTCTTTTTTGCAAAGGCAAACGGTGAGCAACAATAAATTAATACGTGGTCACTATCACAGAGGTCTGTTTTGAAATCAACAAAAGAGAGGCAATGTCGTTGGTAAAGATAAGGTCCAAAATGCGATTAGCTCTTGTTGAGAGCGCACCAGATGGGACCAGTTAGAAAAATTCACAAAATCTTGAAAGGGTTGGAATCTGGGTGGACTGATATTGGACACCCAGTCTGTTTCAGAAAGTTTAAAATTTCCAGTGATTATTTTAACATCAAGGCGTCTTTCGAAATTGATTTCAAAATTTCACAAATTTATGCAGCATCACTGGCTGAAGAGTTTGGGAATTGTAGATACACCAATAATTGCTTTTGTTTGGGGTGAGAGACTAATAGATGCAAAGAAGTAATAATAATGATTTATTAAATTCCAGTTAACAGGCATTGTCAAGGAAAGCAATTAAACACAAATCCGACCAGCAGTGAAAAAAACTCCTGAGGTAAAGTAATAAAAATATAGTCGATGATGGTTTCTATGGTTTGGAGGGTTCAGGAGAAAAAACTGCTGGTGTAAGACTTTCGACCGTCAAGAAGGAGGGGGGGGGGGGTGCACGGTATCGGAGATTATCGGACGTCAATTCCTTTCATGAAGTTGGGGTTAGTCAAAGTAGAGGCGTTGAGGAACAGCTGGTGAGACCGACCATAGTGTTCAGAGACCACAAACGCCATCGTTACGGTACAGCACCCAAAATTTGTGGGAGCTTTTCTGAATGTAAAAATCAAGTAATAGTTCTCTTAAATAAAGGATAATTTTGCAGAGTTTTCACACTCATGGGCAGTTTATTCCAAATAGCAATTGCATTTACAGAATAGAACCGACGATATTTAACAGTACGTGCCAAAGGCAGAAATAAAAAGACCTCACGGTGACTGTTACGTCGCGGGTGGATATGATGCCTTAAAGAGGTGAGTGGGTTAAATGTGTGATTATATAAGATTTTAAATAGCAAAAATAGCCCCTTTTGTAATCTACGGAACCATAAAGGATCAAGGCCCGTAAGCCGGCAACGTTATTGGTAAGACAAATGTCGGTGTTCCGGGGTTAAAATTCTCTTGGTAAAAAAGTGCTAAACGGATATTATTTTCTTTCGCTCAGTAGCACGCATGAGGCTAAATAGAACCGAACAGTATTCCAGACCAGGTCTGACGTACATGTTAAAAAGGCGCATTCTGATTTCCCTAGTTTTGAAGTTTCGTAGGATAAACCCGGTCGTTCTACGTGCTTTGGAGACTATCAAGGCGCAGTGCTCCGAGAGATTGAGACTCTTGGAGTATGATACGTCCAGATCCTTAATAACCCCATGCACATTTATGGCGTGGATGAGGAAGCATCTAGGTAATAGGGTGAACGAGGAGGCATCTAGGAAATAGGGTGAGTGTTTTACGTAGGATCTAAGATAAAGAAGATCACCGCGCCTTGCGTAGTTGTGCGGTCTCGACAGTAGAAATCAAAGTCATCTATAAAAAGCGCAGAGACAGGAATTAGAGAATGGGTCCAAGATTCTGTTATACATATAATATCAGGCCTGATTTCGAGAGCAATGGCTCTGATTTGGGTATCTTGTTAATAAAAGACCTGGCTGCAGCGTATCTGGCTCGGGCCGTCAGGACATCATGCCACAAACGCGTGACAAGCGAACGATCAAGGTCATGGCCCCCTGTTCACACCTTCTTTGTGCTGATTGGCCACCCATTAGCCTATGACAGTCCCCCTTGCCATATACCCGGCCGTTTCCACAAGCCTCCTCACTTGTGCTGTCTATCGTACTCAGTACACGTCCTATTTCCAATTAGCCTTCTGTTTTGCATACATAACATTGGCGACGCAGTCTAACGAACATGTCTTCATTGCTGCCTACACCGTTACCTTTCTGGCCAAAGAACACCCAGAAGCCCTCAAATGACTCGTGGTTGCAATGGAGAAAGACATTTGAGGATTATATTGAACTGCTCCCGATTTTGTCACCCACGATTGTACTAGACGTCCCATCTAAGTTGAAACTCCTTCGGACGAATCTCGGAGAGTCGGGACAACGATATTTCGATGCCCTCAATCTACATAAGGCTATAGATCTCCATACAGCCTTCTCAAAACTCGAGTCAGCGTGGGGAGGAAAGGACAACGTCTTTCTCAGTCGCTATCGGTTTTGTCAAATGTGTCAAGAATCCAATCAATGTGTCAGTGATTTTATTACTAATCTGACTCTCGCCATCCAGGACTGTGGCTATAAAGAGATCAAGGCAGACAACTTCGAGCCCGCAATGCTCGTTCAGCAGTTGATCGTCGGTCTGCGCGATGAAAAAGCTCGGGAAAATCTCTTATCAGAGAAGAAGGATTTGTCATGGGAGAAAGCCTGTGATATCGCCAGTCATCGGGAGCGCGTGCGACAAAACCTTCAGCAGCTGAATCAGTCAAATGATGGAGTGATAGCATCCTTGGAATCTGAAATGGCTGTCTCCCTAGTCAACACTGCTGTGTCTTCACCTAAACAGCGACCCTCAGCTCCCTCAAAACAACTACCATCCTGCTACCGTTGTGGTCAGCATCATATCCGGTGGTCAGACTGTAGACACCAGAAGACGGTATGCCAGTTTTGCAAGAAAGTCGGCCACATCGAACGAGTGTGTTTCTCCAACAGACGAGCGAATACTAACACGCATGCAACCTACCCTAATCCAGCTGGCGATGGCGAGGCGATACTCCGAATGTTTTCGGCCAACGCGCCGCTCCAATCGCCCTACACCATCACGCTTCCGGTTGATCACCATCCCGTGAAGTTTGAAATCGACACTGGCTCAGCTGTCACTCTCATCAATGAGGCCTCCCTTCCGAAATTACCCTCCCTCCTTCCGGCCAGCTCAACATTCCGTAGTTACACTGGACAGAACGTAGACGTCCGAGGGGTCTTTACAGCCGAAGTCGAGCATGATGGAGAACTTCATTACTTGCCGGTTCATGTGGTGAGAGGAAGCCAGCAACCAAATCTCCTTGGACGGAATTGGATTAAATGTGTGCCTTCTGTGCCATCCTATGTACATCGGATTGGTGTAAATCCGGCCTTAGATTCAATTTTGGTAAATCATAAGGATCTATTTCTTGACGATACTACTACCCACTACCGCGGTCCACCTGTTCAGTTCCAGTTTCAGTCAGATTTCCGGCCCCGGTTCTTCAAAGCTCGTACAGTCCCCTATGCACTCGCACCGAAGGTCGAAGAAGAGCTGGATCGCCTACAGAAAGCGGATATTATTGAGCCCGTGCAATATTCGGAATGGGCAGCCCCAATAGTTCCTGTTCTTAAAACCGATGGTTCTGTGCGCATCTGTGGCGACTACAAGCTGACAATCAACTCAGCAACTAAACTGAACCCCTATCCTCTTCCGCGCATCGAGGATCTGTACGCATCTCTCTCGGGTGGTCATCAATTTACAACTTTGGACCTAAAGCATGCCTACAACCAAGTCGTCCTAGATACTGAATCCCGAGACGCCACCACCATCAATACGCATCGGGGTTTATTTCGATATAAAAGACTACCATTTGGAGTAAGTTCGGCTCCCGGTTTATTTCAATGCTTGATTGATAATCTCGTGAAGGATATACCTCACGTTTGCGCATATCTTGACGATATATTAGTCACCGGCCCATCTGAAGTTAGTCATCTAGAGACTCTAAACATCGTGTTAGGACGTTTAGAGGACGCAGGTTTTAAACTCAGGAAAGATAAGTGCACCTTCCTTGCCGATTCGGTAGAATACCTGGGCTTCAGGGTGGATAAAACTGGCCTCCATCCACTCGAACATAAGCTCAAAGCCTTGAAGACGGCTCTGCGCCCCAACAATACTAGTCAATTGCGTTCATTCCTGGGGTTGGTCACCCACTTTAGTCGCTTCATGAATCAATCGGCTACAATTCTCAAGCCTCTTTATCGACTACTTGAAAAGAATCGTTGCTGGCACTAGTTGGAGGTCGAACAAAGTGCTTTTGAACAAGCGAAGGCGGCTCTTACCTCCTCATCTGTCCTAGTTCACTATGACCCCGAAAAGCCTATCATACTGAAATGTGATGCGTCTCCGTACGGCGTAGGTGCGGTTCTCATGCATCGAATGCCTTCTGGTGCGGAGATGCCGACTGCCTTTGCATCAAGAACCATGTCACAGGCGGAAACCAACTATTCGCAACTAGACAAAGAGGCCTTAGCAATAATGTTTGGCCTACATCGCTTCCACCTGTATCTTTTTGGCCGACCCTTTGAGATTCACACTGATCACAAACCCCTCTTAGGTTTGCTGGGAGAAAAACGAGGGATACAACAGATGTCCTCGCCGAGAATGCAACGTTGGGCACTCACTTTGTCTGCTTACACGTATGCAATGAAGTACATTACAGGTAGTGCAAACGTAGCGGCTGACGCCTTGAGTAGGCTGCCTATCGTGGACGATGGCATTAACGGGGCACCTGTTTTTGAGACGGTGAATCTTTTGCAGAACCTAGTCAACTCACCTGTAACCTGTCAACAAATTCGACAGTGGACATCGAGAGACCCTCTCCTGAGTCGGGTAAAAAGAGCCTTGCAATCTGGCTGGCCGTCCTCTACCTCCTCTGATTTTCAACCATTCTTCAGCCGTCAGAACGAGTTAAGTCTACAAGACGGATGCATACTATGGGGCAATCGTGTAGTTGTGCCACCACAAGGCCGACGGGCCATCCTCAGAGACCTGCATAATGCTCATTCTGGTACAGTTAGAATGAAAGCTCTCGCCCGCAGTTATGTTTGGTGGCCCAAAATTGACGCAGATATAGAAAACGTGGTGAAAGCATGTCACGTGTGCCAAATAACACAGAAGACCTTACCGAAGGTTCCTCTGAAGCCTTGGGCCTGGCCCGACTCGCCGTGGAAGAGGGTACACGTCGATTATTTTGGGCCATTCCAAGGCCATATGGTTTTGGTGGTAGTTGACGCCCACACGAAATGGATAGATGCGATTCCGACAGGAAATTCTTGTTCTTCACTGACTACAATCAACAAGTTGCGAACCGTTTTTTCTACTTTTGGGATACCTGAAATGGTCGTTTCAGACAATGGTCCGGCCGTTACTAGTGCCGAATTTAAAGATTTCATGGAGAAAAATGGAATTAGACATTTAACTACTGCCCCGTACCACGCTGCTTCAAATGGCCTCGCAGAGCGTACAGTCCAGACAATAAAGCACGGACTAGCCAGACAGACAGAAGCGGACTTGGCCACCAAGTTGTCACGCTTTCCGTTCAGCTATCGCATAACACCGAACGACTCAATCGGTGCTTCGCCTGCAGAATTGATGTTCAAGCGGCAGTTGCGCACACGACTCGACCTGCTTAACCCATCAACGCAGGATAGAGTCATTGCAAAACAGACGAAGATGAAAGAACGTTATGATGTGAACACCCGACCACGAGTCGTCGCGCCTAACGAAAGTGTCTACACGCGACTGGAACACGAAACGAACTGGTGTCCAGCGGTAGTTCGAACAAGCGAGGGGCAAATAGTGGAATTTGAGTTAGAAGATGGGAGAATTGTGCGTCGACATCTGGACCAAGTTCGAAGCCGAACGGACACAGCAAGTAGAGAATTCGGAAAGTTCGAACTGCCAGCAACCCTTGATAGGGATCCTGACATCCCGAGGACTGAACCCCTACTGCCTGCACAGAGCACTACGCCACCGACCGAGACGTATGTTCC
Organism: Spirometra erinaceieuropaei; assembly: GCA_902702965.1. NCBI lineage: Eukaryota > Metazoa > Platyhelminthes > Cestoda > Diphyllobothriidea > Diphyllobothriidae > Spirometra > Spirometra erinaceieuropaei. The sequence goes on along the minus strand of CACRXP010000250.1, from coordinate 281,252 downwards.
ACCTCCTTCTACCTCGTCCAGCACTAGCTTAGGGGCAGAGGAGCCAGTGACCGCACAAAGCGGCGCAGAGGTAGAAAATACCGCCCTGAGAAGGTCGACCCGAATCCGCAAACCTGTCCAACGCTTTCAGGACGAATCTTATTAGAACATTGTCTGACTATCCACTATTACCTTTACTGTTCCCCCCCCTCATGCTCTCCAATTTAGGGTGGAGGGATGCAGCGTATCTGGCTCGGGCCGTCAGGACATCATGCCACAAACGCGTGACAAGCGAACGATCAAGGTCATGGCCCCCTGTTCACACCTTCTTTGTGCTGATTGGCCACCCATTAGCCTATGACAGTCCCCCTTGCCATATACCCGGCCGTTCCCCCAAGCCTCCTGACTTGTGCTGTCTATCGTACTCAGTACACGTCCTATTTCCAATTAGCCTTCTGTTTTGCATACATAACACTGTTTCGAACAGCAAGGCTATTGTCGACGGTATTTAGAAAAATATTTAGGGGTGGATATGTAAGCTGTGAATTAATTATGCTTGGGGAATAAGTGCCAGTTAGTCTAGAGTTATTGACGTACGGGTAGCCAGCAAGAGAATTCTGAACGGGAGACCTAAGAGATATGGAGACAGATTTCGGACATTGAAATGTTAAGAGATTTAGAGCATTTAAGGGCTTGTTGGTAGTCAAGTTGTAGGGGAGGAAGAGGAGGAGGAGGAAGAGGAGGAGTACGAGGGGAAGCCCAAAAGAAAGTTAGAGGCTAATGGAGGAGGGTAGGCATCTATAAGAATAAAAGAGTTGGAAATCAGGTCTAGGTTGGAGGTCAAAGGATTTAGGTGGACTTATGTGAGAGCAGTTGGCCTTGAGCGGTGTAAAGCCTGAACTAGACTGCAGGATAAATGAATTAGGACAATTCCAGTACGAACTATTTACGGGATACACAGTAGTCCGTTGGTAAGTAACCGGTACGCAGGACAAATAATTATTTGAGGGTATAATTAGAGCTGCGGGGTTTAAAGACAAGCTGCGTTGTAAAGGCTTAGTAAATCTAAGTGAAGGCGGCATACTCCTAAATGGAATTATGCTACCCGTCTTTTAGGTCGAAGTCCGATCCAGTCTGGGGGTCACATAATTCTTACGCGATGCCGCAGGTAACTTCAATGTAGCACTCACAGGACCCTGTTTAAATGGGGAAGCTATGGGTCTAGCTGATGTAGACGGAGTTTCGTGCGTCCTAGGGGGGTTATTAGGAGGATTAAGGACGACAACTGGGACTGCTAATTTGGAGGCAGTCGAATGCGTTAAGTGGTTTGAGCGAGAGTGAGATGTAAGAGTATGGGGGAGGAGGGAGTCAGAATTAGCTGAATCGTGACGGCCACTTGTATTATGGCCGAGTTGGTGAGCATTTGACTGAGAGGATAAGGGTTTACATGACAAAAGGGCCCAATTCCACGTTCAATGGGGGAAGACCGTGACAAAGGATCAAATTGCAGATTGGCAGAGACACGAACTTGGTGGGCAAAAAGTGAATCAATCTCCATGGGTGAAAACAACTTAACCACAACGGACGGATTTTTGCTACGGAAAGACAGGCGTATGGCATCAGCTATTTTATAGTTAAATCCACACGAGTACAGGAAATCAGCCGCAACATCAACTGGCTGTGCAGAAAAAAGAATATCTTTCAACAAGAAGTTGTAAGCTTGTCTTAGTCTATCATTAGATTCACTGGCGATCAGGTGAACAAGTAAGTCAGGACGTTTGCATTCTTGAGAGGGGACATCGGGAATGTTCCCGTCGAACAATTTTCCGAGGACTGAGAGCATAGTGTCAAACTTTAGCCTAAGCTCGTTGCATTTGTAAAGTACAGGCAGATTAGGCCGCCTGTCAGCAACAACGGGTGACGAATGGCTAGTAATGCCTTCTGACTTAGATTTAGTTAAGTCGCGCTTAGGTACAGAGGACGAGAGCTTTCGCTGACCTATGACTTTTGCTTTCATCTGGTTTCGAAGCAGGTTACGATTAAGTAAACTTCTGACAGATAAGGTGGTCGAATTTCAGCGAGAGGGTAAAAATGTAAAAAATTTACACAGTTAGAGAGAGATCGAACGCACAAAATGCAAATTGCAGAATTCCACTGGTGGTTAACAGGCACAGACTAACAGAACTCGAAAAGGCAATGACAACCGATAGTTCAAGTCAGTTTACTAAGGGAATGAGACTTTCGCCCTTGAGCTCGCTATTCATATTGATAAACAGAAATACAATCAATGATTACATCAGCAAATGCGGAAATTCAAAAGTTAGCGTTAAGTGCGAGCCAGGCGCAAACTGCCGCCACTAAAACAATCGTGATTATATGTACAGTAGTTTCTCAGCAGATGAGCATCTAGTCTACACTTAAAGGATTCGACAGTTTCGGAAAGAAACACAACATCAGGGAGTCCGTTCCACGCTCCAATGACCCTGTGAGAGAATGCGTTCCGTCGGACGTCCGAATGAGCCAGCTCCCTCTGCAGTTTAAAGGGGTGTCCACGTAGGCGGTCAGTCCCGACCAATTCGAAGAATTCATCAATGTCTAGGGCACACTCATGGCCTCCGACAATCCTGTAGGTTTGAATGAGGTCGCCGCGCAGTTGCCTGTAATTGAGAGGAAACAGATTTAATGCAGCCAGCTTGGTTTCATAAGGCAGATGATGAAGATTCCTGACCATCCTCGTAGCCATCGCCTGTACTCTTTCCAGTCGTTGATAATCTTTCTTCAACCACGGTCGCCAGGCGTGGACTGCATACTCTAAGTGATACCGGACGAAAGTCCCATAGGTTTTTCCGAACAGCTCTCTATCGATCTGCACAAATCCTCGCCTAAGCGAAAATAAAACCCCTATCGCCCGTTTAGCTGCCCTTTGACATGGTGATGAGGGTTTCAGCAAGGAGGTCATTAGGACGCCGAGGTCTTTCTCTTCCACAAGATTTGAAAGGGACTGTCAACCAGGACGTATTGAAAGGAATCGTCCTCCTTAGTGGTCTTTTTGGTGCGGAATCTCAGGATCACACATTTGTCCACATTAAAATTAAGGAGCCAACAAGCTGACCAACTGTTCAGGCAGTTGAGACTGTCTTGAAGCAAGTACCTGCCGGCGTCAGATCTGATGACTCTCCACAGCTTAACATCCTCAGCAAACATGATGGCGCTGCATCCCAGGTCGCCATCGCAGTCGTTAATGTAAACCAGGAATAGCAACGGCCCCAAGACGGAGCCCTGGGGTACACCAATTTGAACGGGGGTTGGAGTTGACCTAGAGGCCTCGACGCACATGTTTTGTGATCTCAAATTCAAATTCAATTCAATTATTTTTATTAAAGACCCGTCGGGGTCCCATCAAAGCAAGTAAAAATAAATTTACATGCGAATTTTAGACGAGGTAGGCAATTTCTGTACAAAGTGCAATACATAGTTTTTGAGATTAGAAGTCCGTTAAGCAAAATGAAAATGAAATAAATGAAAAAATGAAAAAACGAGGGGTGAAAAAAAACTCCAAAGCAAAATGTAAAAATGATTGTAGTAATTTAACAGGAGAAAAAAAAACCCCTCAGAAAAATAGCATCAGAAAAATACAGGGAGGACTGGCCAGCATGTGGAGGTACAGAATGGAATATAATCCGACATCAACATGGCCGAAATAAATGTCAGCTGTATATGGCATTGTGTAACGGATTTCCCTCTAAGAAAGTCTGTTATCCATGTCAGCAGCCTTCCTCCTTTGCCAATTTCAGAAATTTTGTAGATTAGGCATTTGTGTGGGACGCTATCGAACGCCTTCTTGAAGTCCATGTAGATAAATAAATTTTTTTATTTAATGCCAGTTTACAGGCATTGTCAAGATGACGTCGACCTGCCACCCTCGTCCAGTGCTCGAGTCCACTGCTCCGTTGAGAGCAGTAAACTGGAAAGGCACGAGCGGTTCTGTCTGAAGCCGTGCTGCATGTCTGAGAGTAAGTGGTTCTGCTCCAGGAATTTCATCATGCTTTCTTAACTATGGCCTCCATTATTTTACAGCAGATGCAGGTGAGACTAACAGGCCGTTAATTGCTAGCATTAGTGCGAGCCCCACCTTCGTATATCGGAAAGATATTTACTGTCTCCCATTCCGATGGCAGCCTCCCTAATTCAAATGATCAGCGGAAGCTGTATGCCAGTCGTTTGGAAAGTTCGTTCGCAAATTCTTTCAAGCATTTGGCCCGTATATTGTCTAGACCCGAGGACTTTGTTTCTTTCAGATTTGAGATTTTGCAGCTCCTTTTACACGACAGCTGTCGGGAAGAGTATGGATTCAAGCACGAGACCAGCGGTCCCAACAGCATTGCTGGCACTGCGACTACAAAACTCTGTTTCCCTGGTAAAAATCGAGGCAAAATACCGTCCTAAGTGTTCGTCTTTCCCGTTGTTCTCAGTGATTTCTACACCATTATCATCGTTCAGTACTGCGACCGGGTCCTTGTTTTCCAGTCTACTGTTAAGATAGTAAAATAAAATCATGGGCTGCCTGTCGGATAATTTTGGATTCATAGTCCCTCCGTGCCTGCCGGATGCATTTTCTGACTGCATTTCGTTGGCGACGAAATTCTTCGAAATACATTGGTAACGCAGTTTCTCTGAATAATTTCTATCTTTTGCTTTGCTTCCGAAACAGCCTATTTAGGTCCCTAGTTAACCAATCAGGTCGACTAGTTGTTTTTTTGTAGTTTAGGCGGACAACAGCATCGAATAAGATCAAGTGAAATCGTCTTAAACGATCGCCAGTCGTCCACCGGATCTCTCCTGAGCAATTAGTCCCAATTCACGGACATCAATTCGTTCTTCATCGTTTTAAAGTCTGCCTTCCATATACTAAGTTGACCTTCTTTTCTCTTCTGGCGTTGAGAGAAGAGCGCGTAATCCCATCGTAGCGTAGTATGTTCACTTTAATAGTAATGAAAATCCGATTCCCAGGTGGCATATCAAAAGAAGAGGGGGCGTTCACCGGGAGGGGTTTATTTGAGATCCGACGTTTCGAGTAGTTTATTCGTCTACCCATCTCCAGGGGCTGGGAGGTCCTGTGCACAGCACTCCTTATTATGGCGCCCCTTGTCCAATGCGTGATCCGCCAATGCCGCCTGTGTGGCTGCATCCAACCCGCATGTCATCGTGACCTGAATCGCCCCCGTCGGCCGCGGTGATGACTGTCGGTCCCGATTGTCCCGCGCCGACTGTCCCCCGCTAAGAAGGTTCGTAAAGTCAGATAGGGGGGAGGCAAATTGATGTGGCGGTTGACAGAGCGGTCGGTGGACATCCAGGCTTCTTGCACTTGCCTTGCTGTGTGATAGCTGCCCCGGCCCACAATCTCAACGGCGTCAAAGTTGAAGATGTGTCCCATTTGCGCGGCATGGGTTGCTACCTCCGACTTTGGGTCCAACCTTCGCTGAAAGCGGACACCGAAATAGTTATTTTGCCTGCTGACAAAAGCCGGTCAACCGTCATCCTCGACAAGGTGGACTACCGACACAAAGCCCTCCTGCTCCTCAACGATCGAGAGTCCTACAAAGTCAGCGACGCCGCCAGTCTAAAGTCCCTAGTGGCAACGGTTATCAGAATTCTGGCTCGACTAAAAAAGGACAAGGTCATCACCGTCAAAGACTGGTATATGGCAAAGCCCGCAGAAACCGCTATGGCGAGATTCTATGGTCTCACCAAAGTACACAAGCCACATGTTCACCTCCGTCCTATCGTCTCACTCCGAGGCACACCCACATACGGGCTTGCAAGCTGGCTATTTCGGAAACTAAGATTCCTAACTGCAGACTCACAAACAACGCTGCACTCAGCAGAACAATTCCTTGACAAAATAAGGACAGTCACGGTCGAACCGAATGAAAGGATGGTGTCTTTTGACGTCGTCTCACTTTTCACGTCCATACCACAGGCCCTTGCAGTCGAAACGCTCAGTGACCTGCTACGTCAAAATTAAGACGGGGGCGATGGCCAGCCCACAGCTCAGGATCTCATAGAACTCATGGGGCACTGCCTCAAGACATTCTTTACCTTCGAAGGGACCACATACGAGCAGATCAAGGACACTCAAATGGGTTCACCAATCTCCGGACTCATTGTCGAGGCGGTTCTACAAAAACTCGAGAGACGACTATTCGAGGAGTACAAACCCAAGTTTTGGGCACGCTACGTTGATGACACCTTCGTAATCATAGACCAGGATAAAATCAACTACTATGCGGAAGTACTGAACTCAATCATGCCCGATCTACAGTTCACGATGGAAGAGGAAGTTGAGGACGAACTTCCATTCTTGGATGTTCTCGTCCACCGCCAACCAAATGGCGAACTAGCGACTTCGGTCTACAGAAAACCGACGAACACGCTGCAAATTCTCAGCTACAACAGCAACCACCCAGCACAACACAAACGAAGCTGTGTCCGCACGCTGTACCGACGGGTGGAAACTCATTGCAGCACGCCAGCCGCCAAACTGGATGAGATAAAGCTCCTCCGAGAAATTTTCAGAGCCAATGGCTATCCGCGGGCATTCATTGAACGAAGCCAGAGGCAGCCAAAGAAACGGAACGAAGAGCATAGTCAACCAAACTCGTGGCGGAGCATTCCGTACATTAAAGGGGTCTCCGAAGTCGTGGCTCGATCACTCGCGCCACTCGGAATAGGTGTTGCCCACAGGCCTGACTCAACGATCCGCCGGCAAGTGATGCGGCCGAAAGATCCGATCCCTAAGCAGGAGATGTCGGCCGTTGTCTACCGCCTTCAATGCAGCTGCGGAAGTTGCAACTACGTTGGGGAAACCGGCCGACGGCTGTAAACGCGAATGCACGAGCATAAGTTGGCCGTGCGAAGGTTGGACCCAAAGTCGGAGGTAGCAACCCATGCCGCGCAAATGGGACACATCTTCAACTTTGACGCCGTTGAGATTGTGGGCCGGGGCAGCTATCACACAGCAAGGCAAGTGCAAGAAGCCTGGATGTCCACCGACCGCTCTGTCAACCGCCACATCAATTTGCCTCCCCCCTATCTGACTTTACGAACCTTCTTAGCGGGGGACAGTCGGCGCGGGACAATCGGGGCCGACAGTCATCACCGCGGCCGACGGGGGCGATTCAGGTCACGATGACATGCGGGTTGGATGCAGCCACACAGGCGGCATTGGCGGATCACGCATTGGACAAGGGGCGCCATAATAAGGAGTGCTGTGCACAGGACCTCCCAGCCCCTGGAGATGGGTAGACGAATAAACTACTCGAAACGTCGGATCTCAAATAAACCCCTCCCGGTGAACGCCCCCTCTTCTTTTGATGGTCACTTTTCCCGAGAGGTGCATTGGAATGCACTTCGTCGATATTAGAGAAGTCTTTAGTTAAAACTAGGTCCAGGCAATTCGCTCTCTGGTTCTCTCGAAATCTTGTTGGTACCTTTACATGTTGCCCCAGAGGGAGATCGAGTGTGAGGTCCATTAGCTTAGTGCTGAAGGAAGTTGGCCCACCGTTGACTACCATAGTTTCCCATTCTATTGCAGGTGCGTTGAAATCCCCAGCAATAACAACCACTTGGTGGCTAGCTACGTCCTTGACTAAATGAAGGAGCGACTCATCAACTGCGCTCGGAAGGTTTGGTGGTCTGCAAATCGCCAGGAATTCTAAGTTTTGTGCATTAATCTTCTTTATCTTTATCCAGACGGATTCATATTTAAGGGAAGGGGTGTGGGCTCGTTAAATTGCCGAAATTCCTACCCTTACATATACGACTACCCCACCGCCCTGTCTATTTTGACGGTCTCTACGAAAGAGCTGGTAACCCGGTATCGAAATCTCGACATCCACGATTTCGGCATTAAACCAAGTTTCCGTAATGGCGATGACGTCGGGGATTCGTTCTGAAACTAGCGCTTTGAGTTCGTCGATCCTTGAAACGAGATTTTGAACATAAGTATACAAAAATCTGAATTTGGCACGAGAAACTCCGGCATACAGGCGTTTATCCATTTCCAAGGATTGAATGCAAAAGCCGGTCGGAGCTGATCGGGATGGACTGCTTTCCATCACTCCTAAGCTGTTAGGGTTATGGACTTTCTCCAGAGGAATGGCCTCTGGACGCGTATAATTTTCCCTTCCAATAATCTGAGATTTGTCTCGCCCAGACTCGATCGCCTGAGGACTTCAATTTTTCTCTCACCGGGGGTGAAAAGTCCCGCTGAAAAAACTGATGGATGGGCATTTTGGAGCGCAGATTTCCTGCTCAGCAGTAGCTGCGATTGTTTGTCATTCTGGAAGACAATTTTTAACGATCTCGATCGGTCTGGTTCATTTTGAGTCTTTTATTTGGCTCGTCCCGAAAGCCTTTAATACGGGAAATTTCTCGTCTCCTCTCAAGATCGTTTTGAGATATTCCTGAAATATTTATATGTCATGTTGCATTCTGTCCTTTAGAGTGTCGGAAACAGACTCAGGCATGCCCTTTATGACAATGCATTTACTGCGATCAACTAGAGGGCCTTGCGGTTTAACTACACCTGCAGAGACTGCATCACGGATATGCCGACTACCACCATTCAGCGATTTAGGAAGGTTTGATTCGGTAGGACTAACTCATGACAGCCTGTTTACTAAAGGAATAGGCTTGTACTTGAAGAAATTTAGTTAAAAACGACGACTGAAATCTTTGTGATTCTTAGAAAAACACTGTAAAATACCATCTTCCAATTATCTTCAGATTTGAAACCAACGGCTTGAACTTGACCAGGCGACTGATACGGAAAGCAGCTCGGCTGATGGAGGTGCACCAAATGATTCTGAACTCGGTTGATCCGTTGGAGTGATGAAATTGTCCAGCACAATGTCAAAGGGAAGTGATGACACTGCTTCGGGCTTAAGTGCCTTGCCGTAACTTCCTTGTCGAATTTGGTAGTGTTGACGAACATAGGTGCCAGCACCAACGTGGACGGCCTGGTGAGTTACCAGGACTGCCTCATTCCAGTCTGCGAAACTCGTTCAATAATCCCAAACAAAGACAGATTTGTCGACAGATGGACTACTGCGAGATACAGGTGAAGTTGTCTGCGCGAACTGTGCATCTGTAGAGAAGAGAGCATGAGGCATTTTACGTAGTTTGCGATCCACCGGCTCTTCGGTAAGAGAAACGTCGAAAAGGAACGCTGGGACGGTGTAGTCCAGCGAGAAGACAGAAACGCTTATATTGTCCTATTCGTGGCCCACTTCCCATGAGTTTTCAAGAGGGCTCTCTCGAATGTGTCGTGGAAACGCTCTGCTTGTATGTTTAATTGAGGGTGACTGAGCGAGGTGTAGAGGTGTCCAATTGTGGGTTCACGTGATGGTGGTAATTGGTCGCTCAATTGCTTGCAGGTGTAGACTACGCCTGGTGTCCATTAACTGGCACACAACTCTCACACCTGACTCCCCGAAGTTAGGCTCTGCCTAGCGGCCAAACCCCGGTAGCCGCCTCGACCGACGGGTCAAACCAGGTGAGGGTATCCGTGTGTGTGCATCTCGCACACAGTAGCCCGGCTCCGCTGGCCGGATGGACCATCGCTTAAGCATCTCTGAGACGAGAATCCGTCTGTAACATCGCTGGAGGCCACAGGATAAGTGAGCCCCCAGGTAAGCGAACATCACTCTGTTGGAATGCTAGGTGTGTGCTTGTTTGTGTTTGTCCTTATTGAAAGCCAACTAAAGTTCCTTTGAATTTTCTCTGCTGACTTTGCTTTTTGCTTGTTCCTGCTAACTCACCTCTGTCTGTTTGTACGTGCCCGTCCTTATGGTAAGCTAAATGCAGTTCTGTTGAATTTATCTGCTCAACGTTTATATTTCAGTAACCCGTTAACACAGAGAAGGACGGGAAACTCTCCCTCCCTGTTCTCTACTCTTCCCCCATCTCCCCTCCCAACTTCAAGCCGTACAGCGACGTCGTAAGCAGGTCCAGGACAATTCCGGTAGCTCTCTCACTAGACTAAAGTCATGGTCCATAGTGGAATTCGGCAACCGCCTGAGACAAATGAGCAACATTATGTAGGGAGAGCACTGTTCACCCAACGAGGGGGAAGAGGCTAGAAAATATGTCCTAAACAAATGCTGGGGACCCACACCGCCTGCAGGCTGACCGAGGTCGCAGACACAAAACACGGTCGAAACAAACTAATCCGAAACACCACTCTCTCTTCCACCTCCTTTACGCCGCCCCATTCGCCAGACAGGCAGGGTGAGTCCGCTCACTCTGACAACCTGGAATGTGCGTTCCCTTTCAGACAATCCGAGGAGCAACCGACCGGTACGGAGGACGGCACTAATGACGCGGGGACTGACGCGCTACAAGATGGACACTGCCCTGCTCAGCGGGACCCGATTCACCGAACAAGGCCAACTGAAGGAGGTTGTCGCCGGCTACACTTTCTGGGGTGGTCGTCCCAGAGCATAATGACAGGACGCGGGCGTCGCCTTTGCCATTCGGAGTAATATCGTGGGAGGACTGCCCTGTCTGCCACAGGGTATCAACGATCGCCTGATGTGCCTCCGTGTACCTCTCCGAGAGGCAAAGTTGCCAACATAATCAGCGTCTGCGCCTCCCCAAGAACCAGCCCTAACGAGGCAAGTAACAAATTCAATGAGGACCTGCACTTCCTCCTGGCGACTGTGCCGAAGGCGGACAAATCGACTGCCCTTGGTGACCTCAATGCCCGCGTCGGCACAGACCATGCTGTCTGGAGAGGAGAGTTGCGTCTCCATGGTCTCGAGTGCTCCAATGAAAATTTCATGCCCCTCCTATAAACCTGCGTAGAACACCGAATAATCCTGACCAACACCTTCTTCCGCCTCCCGATAACAGAGAAAACCACCTGGATACATCCTCGGTCGCTACCTTGGCATCTGTTGGACTATATCCTCGTTCAGACGCGAGACCAGCGGGAGGTGCTGGTGACAAAGGCGCTCCCCGGTGCCGACGGATGGAACGACCATCGTCTCGTCATCTCCAGGATGCGGATTTGCCTGCAGTCTCACAGGAGGCCTCAGGGTAAGCGACCACGAGGTAAGCTGAATATTGCTTTGTTGTCTTTGCCTGGTCACCTCTCCACTTCAACAACGAGCTAGCTTAATGACTAGCCAACCTTCCAGTCGCTGATGCCGCTGCCGCCGCCGCCGCCTCCGCCGATGCCGACGAGAACGCCTCCGTGGAGGACCGATTATGTCAACTGAGGAGCACAGTCCAGTCGACCGCATTGGCTCTTCTCGGTTTCGCACATAGTCAACATCAGGACTGGTTCGATGACAACGACATCGCCATCAGCAACCCACTGGCCGAGAAGAACCGCCTGCACAAAACCTACCCCAACCGCCCTACCGATGACAACAGCGTTCTACCATAGTCGCCGTCTTGTGCAACGGCGGCTGTGGGAGATACGGGACGTCTGGACAGCTCGGAAGGCAGAGGAGATCCAAGGTTACGGGGATTGCAACGAACGGAAGAATTTCTACTCAGTGATCAAGGCTGTCTACAATCTGCCAATCAAAGCAACTGCTCCTCTTCTCAGCACCAACGGCAGTACTCTACTCACAGAGATGGCACAAAGTCTGCAGCGATTCGCCGAGCACTTCAGAGGCGTCCTCAATCATCCTTTCCCCATCTCAATGCCGCCGCGCCCGTCTGCCTCAAGTGGGGACCAATGCCGACTTCGACCGCCAGCCCTCTCTACACGAAAGCATCAAAGCCGTGCAGCAGCTCTCCAGCGGGAAAGCGCCTGAATCGAGCATGATCACTGCTGAGATCTACAAGCACGGTGGTCCCCAACTCCTTGGTCATCTGCCGGCACTTTAGCCGGAGTCAAGGACAACTGAAGCAGGATTTCAAGGACGACACAATCGTCCAAGTTTATAAGCGGAAAGGTAATTGCCAGCTCTGCGACAACCACCGAGGCATCTCCTTGATGAACATCGCCGGAAAGATATTCGATCGCATGCTCCTTAACCGCCTCAACAACCACTCAGAACAGTGGATCCTGCCAGAAAGTCAGTGAGACATCCGCCGTCATCGTGGGACCACCGACGTATCACTTCCGCTCGCCAACTTCGGGAGAAGTGTCAGAAGATGCGAACCCACCTCTACTCTACCCTCGTGAATCTGGCGAAAGCCTTCGACACAGTGAATCGCGAAGGAATGTAGAAAATCGTGCAGGAATTCGACTGATTTGAGCGATTCACTCAGATGATGCGTCACCTCCACGATGGCATGATGGCGCGGGTCACGGAGAATGGAGCTGCCTCAGAGGCATTCGCAATGACCAACGAATTGAGGCAGGGCTGCGTCCTTGCGCCTACCCCCTTCAGTCTCATGCTCTCTGCCATGATAACTGACGTCTGCCGAGACGAACACCCTGGGATCCGCATCGCCTACAGGACCGACGACCACCTCCTCAATTAGCGGTGGATTCGCTTTTAGTCGCGTGTCTCCATTGCCACGGTCCATTAACTTCTGTTCGCCGTCGACTGCGCTCTTAACGCCACCTCCGAAGGAAACAAGCAATGGAGCATGGACTTCTTCGCGCCGTCTGTGTCAACTTCGGCCTGGTCATCAACACGGAGTAGACGGTGGTCATGCATCAATCGTCATCTGACGCTGCCTTCGGCGCACCCCAAATCAACGCGAACGGCGCTTAACTACAATTCGTGGACAACTTCACTTACCTGAGCAGCGCCCTCTCCCGCACGACCAAAATCGACGATGAATTGGCCCGCCGCACCCACCTCAACTGCTCTCATTGCCCCCGCACATTCACCCACCGCATGGGCCCATTAAGCACATACGTATTCACGAAAGGCTGCGTTAGACAACCGACGGCTAAACCACACCATCGCATCCACTCCATCAACATCTGCATCACACAACGCCCTCACCCACCACAAGCATCTAACTGCCACCTCCCACGCACAAGTTGGAAGTGTGCGTCTCGGCTCCGTCTCCACACGGCTCCTATCGCATGCGCTTGACTATCCCGGCGAGTCAAACGCTGTGGCTCGGAAGGCTGCTTACTGACGTCCCAATTCGGTCCACACAGTCTGCCCAGTTGTGTGTGTTTGTGTGGAGTGGCAAATTGGTGGGCTAGGAACCTGGCTGAAGCGGCTCCTTCTCAATGTGACCTAAGACACTCTCACGCAAGTGAGATGCACGCAACTCAACCCCCGTTGTGTGAGATCCTGGAGCCAGGCTGAAACGGCTCCTTCCCAGCGTGACCTACGGCACTCTCACGCATGTGAGATATACACCGCTCAACCCGCGTTGTGTGAGATCTTGATACTTGTGTTTGGGAAACCAGGTCGTGCATGTGGCGCGCGCAGACAAGGTCACTAGATATGTCAACCACCGCGTCCATTCCCCGCACCTGTCAACTGACCGGCTCTGACAGTGACTGGGGCCTGCGAATAGGAGGGGAGAGTGAGGTCGACGACTCAGCGCATTTTCCTCACAATAAACAATCGGACGCGCTTGAAGATATCACGGTGCGCTCGAAGCCGTGGCTTGGAAGGTTGCCAACTGACGGGGTAACTTGGACCTCGCAGTCGGCCCAGCGTTGTGTGTTTGTGTGGACCGGCCAGCTGGTCGTCTAAGAGTCAGGCTGCAATGGCTCCTTCCTAATGTGGCCTTTATGGCATAACCGCTCCGCGGGATCCGAGCTGGGTAAAACGGCCCGCCCAGGTTCGACTTCGGCCGTGCCAGTCGCTCCTATGTTGTTGGTCAAAATCCTGGTCATTTGCTGTGTGGATCAGGGGATGTGTAGTGGAGCGCCAAGGTGCGAGCTGGACCTGCCATCCACCTGTGCTTTCCCCCACCTCCGGCTTTCCTGACTGTCTTGGCGCCCAGTCCAGGTTGTGGAGGAGAGAGTGCGGTAGATGCAGCGCAAGTCCGCATTAACTATAAACTTAATCACGCGTAAGTCACCGTGTCTGCTTCATCTTGCTGTGGAGTACACGGTGAACATCGTCGGCAACGACGGTCGAATTATTGGTGGCATATGCGGTCGCCGGGTCAGTGGAGCGATCTTGGTCTCTTCGAGTAGGTATCGAACGAGACTAGGTATTAGATTTCGTCAAATTGGCCGTCCAACTCTATGTGGACAGGTGAACAAGTCTTTTCCTTTGTTTTTCATGCTACGGACGACTGACGGCTGATAAGGCGGTATCTTAACAGCTTGCTGACATCGGGAACGGCTTCGAACCAGCTCGTCGATGTCCCTGTCAATTCCAGGCTAGTAGGCAAACATTCGAGCAACAGACTTCATTCGACTGATATCAGCGTGAGCAAAATGGCATTGGAAAAGCGAAGCAGGTCGAAGAGGAGATGGGGTCACCATGCGTCCAAAAATGAGAGAGATATCGACCACGGATAGGAGTGTGCAGCTCAGGAAGAGCTGGCGAAGGTCACCGGAGAGAGCAGTGACTAGCCAACAGGTCTGCGTGTATGTAATGACTTGGCAGAGAACAGGGTCCCCTTTGGCAATGCGTCGGATGTCGACGACAGTGACAGCTATACCCCCCATGGCGTTCGAAAACTGACAACACACATTGTCCTCAATCGATATAGCAGCAATCACCGCATCCTCTTCAGGATCCTGATGATTGCAGATGAGGCGAAAAAGGTTGTCAGCTTGGCCAAAGTCGATAATGTGGCAGCATTGGATGTTGACATCGTAACCAAAAAATGGTTACACATCATTGTAGCAGGCTGATTGAATAGACCGGAATGTCTTCCCTCGAACACAATATTGAGAGCAGCAGTTTCTGGTCCGTCATCAACGTGAAGCGTCTACCGTACGACAGCCTCTGGAGCTTCTTGACGGCAAGGGCAGTGGCTTATGCTTCCTCCTCGATCTGACCATGGCTTTTCCCCGAAGTTAGCGTGTGAGGTGCGTGCACGATCGCCTTTTTAGACCCGCCAGCAAACGTATGCCAGACGAAAGTACTAGCTCTATAGTTGGAAGCGTCTACACCAACGACGATGTGCAGTGTTTGGTCCAAATGCGTGAAAACCAGATCCGGGCTGAGCGTCAACTTTAGTTGAACGAAGGCCTTTTCACAGACGAAAAACCAGCACCACGGATCATCCTTCTGTAGCAAACGGTTGATTGAGGACCATAAGTCAGACAGCGGTAACAGAAATGGCCTATAGTAGCTGATCAGATCAAGGGACGAAGGAAGTTGAGATGAATCGCTGGATGCGGGTATTCCCTGAATGGCACGAATACTTTCGGGATCTGGGTGGCGATCACTAGCGCCTAAAATGAACCAGAGATACTTGATCGACTCGAAGAAGAACTGACATTTGCCAAACCTTAAACAGAAATCATATTTCTTCACGTACTACGCACCGACGGTCTTGGAGCTCAGCAGACCATCGACCCACGATGATGCTGTCCGGTCGTACCCGGAATATCGGAGAGTATTGCATTCCTCGCTTGTTGGAATAAGACCGGGGTGGTCTCGCCATCAAACAGAAACCTAGTACATTGGAACAGACCGCGGTGGGCATTGATTGTAGGCCATTCGCGCAACCCTGAAGCGACTCCAACCTGCAAGTACGCGTCAGTTAAGTCCAACTTGGCAAAACAAGCGCCAACATTCAACAAGGTGAACAGATCGGTGGGGACCGAGAGATGGCAGCAGTTTGGCGACGGAGCGTAATTGAAATCGCTGAAAAAGTCCGTACAAGTGTGGATCGACCCACTAGGCTTTTTAAGCACAACGACTGGAGCAACCGATGCGGAGGAAGACACGGAGTCAGAGCCGCATCGGCTAGAGACACTAATTAGAGTTGCGAAAACCCCCATTAAAAAATTCATATGGCAATTTGGCGAGCATACGTCTGCTTCCGATAAATTCTCCTCAGGCCTGAAATAATGAATCAAAAGATACGGGCAAGTAGATAATTATGCTGTTGCTCGGGTTTGGGGAAGGGAGAGTAAAACACCAAAATTCCAGTCAGAGCTGCGACAAAGATGGGCCCCGAGAGAAGTAATTATATGCGGGCAGCTGGCTTGCTGGCTATGAACCATGGCAACTGTGGGATCTTTATGAAGTTCCTCTGTGCGAATAGGACTGGTAGGCGTAGCCTGATTGCAGTCGCCTCTGCCGTAGCCGACAGGCGCTCTCCAAGTAGTTTTGAATAGATTGATGGAACCTTGTAAATCCCTCGGAAGGCCCCTCTGGCGTCTACACGGTGGTCTGTGTCTACCATGTGCACAAGGATAGAGCTGTTGATATTCTTTATTTGACCCTTTCCTAACTGTGCTGGAAGATGTTCTTTCACACTTTTAGACAAACGCCGGCTCGTGCGACCAATATATTCTGCCCCACAGGAGCAGGTGAAGGAGTAATTACACATAAAGGTGATCTGAGCTGGTAGTTTGTCCTTGCCCTCTACGTATAGGATGGGACTAGTGAAGAACAGTACACGGGTGTCAGCTTCCGGAAAGATTCGTGATACAGCTTGAGTTAGGCGTCTTCCTAAAAGTTCACTTAGCGCGTCCCCTTGAAATGGAACTCTGATGAAAAGCCTTTTCTTTCCTGCTGCCAGCATCGGGGCTTTGGTGGTCTTTCGGCCAAGTTCTTAGCAATGAATCGATCAGGATACCCGTTCTAGCGAAAAAGACTTTCGGTGATCTTAAGTTCTTTCTCAATGCTATCAGCTGAGCGGATTCTTCTCACCTTTTCTGTCAAATAGCGGACTAAATTGCGTATAACGTTTAGCGGTACGAAATTCCCAAAATGAATGCATTGTCCGAATCGAGTTTTCTTATGATAGACGCTATGTCTAATACTGCGTCAGGCCTTCTACTCAGAAGCACGTTCAGAAAGGGAGACGAAACGGACTGTTCTTCTTCTAGCGTGAATTTGATTGATGGGTACGCCTGACCTAGCACATCCAGTGGAACTGAGACGTCATTTTGTTTTAGTGCATTTGCGAATATATCATCCACGTACCGCCTATAGTATCTCAGACCGTCGATCTGGTGACGTAGCTGGAAAGCCTCTAGTTTTCCCATGAGCATATTCGCCAAAAGCGGGCCAAGGGGCGAGCTCATAGCTACTCCGTCCATCTGTCTACACAGATTGCTGTGAAATAGGAACTGCATGCTCAAGATACAGCTCAATAACAATTCCTTGACGGCATTCACTGCCATTCCTATATTCGGTTGATTGTGTAATGAAATCACAGATGTAGTTGACCGTTTTTGTGACCCGTAAGTTAGTAAAAATAGATTAGACATCTAACGAAAACATAACCATTCCGTTCAGATCGAGGTCTTTCACGCCGTTAATGAATTCAAAGGTATCCCGATAGCTATGTGGCGCTAGTTGATACTGCAGGGGCTTAAGTTTATCCGCTAGTCATTTTGCCATTACATGGTACGGCGAGTTCCTCAGTCGAGGATTGGACGAAACGGTGTGCCATCTCTGTGGATCCTCGACAAGCCTTATAACCGAGTTATATGCGTGCCAACGGGTTGCAGAAGCGCTACGCCGTGTTCGCTTATGCAACCATTAGCCTGAAGTCTTTTCAAGAAGTCAGTCAGTTGTGCTTTGATCACATCTGTACGATCTTTCTCCTTTTCTATCTTTCTGAACTTTCCATGATCCGACAGAATTGACTGTATTTTAGTAATGTAGTCTACTCTATCCATCAAAGCAACACTAGTTTCCTTATCTGGCCCAGTTATCAGAATATAGCTGTCCTGCCGGAGTTGCATTAACTTCTCCATGTGCGACGTTGTCAGCAAGCCCCGATATTTTTGACCAATGTTGAGGCATTGATAGGAGCAGCTGACTAGCGTGAGTTTATGATGTTGTACGCTCTCTGCCAAAACTGGCTGAAAGTCGTGTGTTTGATTCAAAAGGTTCTCGAATTGTGTTTTTAGCTCTGGCTGGTTGGGTTCCTGGTGAGGACAGCAAAACTTTGGACCCAGCGATAAAACTTCTATCGGTGTTTTATCGAGAAATATGGACGAAAAAGTGTGTACGTACGGACTTGCATCTTCAGCGATCTTCGACTGTGGTCTGCCTTTGTGAATATTCCGAAGGAGGGAAGCCGTCTTGGTTTCTCCACGTTTTTCCGAAATGGATTACACATAATTCTCTAATTCCTGTTTCTCGTGTTCTCCGAGTTGGTCGAGTATGGCCGCCCCTTGGCACACGTGACGCCCCAGCTCTTCCACCTTGATACGCGTGCTCTTTAGCCCATTTTGGCATATCTTCCCAAGGTATCACAGGTGATAGCCGAACGACTCCGTCGTATTGCTCTCAAGTAGAGGTTCGGTACGTGCCGCACGCGCTGGTGGCTGCCTAGAAAATCTGCTATATGGTAATATTGCTAAGGCGCTCTCCGAGTCTCCCAAAGATGATAGTGATGTCAGAAGTAGTGTATAAATACAGGCCGAGTACGTTGCTATTGGGCGAAGATCTGTTGATCTTTCTGCGACTATCGCTTTAAGCTGCGGAGTGCCGAACACACTCAATGAATCGTTTGCAAACAGAAATTTAAACTTGCGCTTCTACCGGAAACGCCGATTAGGACGGAGCTTGCTTACGAAGGTTGACGTCTATTGGCAAAACCCACCTCGGTGTCCGCAAAGTGATATCCTATGGATTCTCGGGGAGGATAAAGTTGTCATGGCGTTGGTATCCGACGGTGTCCAATTTATGGAGTAGGAGTCGGACCTTCCATGCGTTGCCCTGGGTAGCCAGATCAGTGGAGAACAAGTCTACGTATCGTTTATACTAGGAATCCAAGGAGAAATAGTCAGTTTAAGTCTAGTCAGTTTATGAGCCTGTGGGTCATATAAAGATCCAGTGATGCTGCCGACAGTGTGATGGAGGAATTTCGAACTACCAGTCGCACTCGAACAACTTGTCGGTGAGTGCCTCCATGCGAGTAAGCCGCTGCCGCAAA
>CACRXP010000250.1:235560-255578 GCA_902702965.1 Spirometra erinaceieuropaei | reverse complement strand
AGCAGGAGAAACATAAGTACCCAAGGCTATAATAGATGAATTCTACTCTCGAACTGCGGACTGAACACCGCAATCGGAGCGGACCTGTAGTGGAACCTTGGTCTCTTTCTCTCCGAAAATTAAAACTTTGGATTGAAAGTTCACACGGAAAAGACAGGAGTCTCATGCATCAAATTGCGCCAAATGCCAGAGGCAACCGCCTCAGAGTCGTAAACCTGTTTGCGTACCTGGGAAGCACAATCTCGAGGAATATCAGTCTACGACAAGACTGCAGCCCCAGTCTATAAAGCAATCCAGGCTTTCGACGAGTTAACCCATTCAGTGTGTTAATGCCTTGACACCGACATGAAAGTGAATATGCGCGGAATGATTCACCGTACTTTCGACAAATGCGCTACCTAACTGCCTTGTTACATGACATCGCTTCCATCGAAATGGCAATCTGGCCACACTACAAAAGACCACTATCGAGGAGGACGCCTCATCTACAGTGAGTGACCGATCCCATGAAATGTTGGCTGAAATCCTGAAATGCGTTTTCGATTAGGAAGGATTACTTAGGCGTGGTTGCAAAACTAATTACCTTGCGTCATAATCCTATAATATTTCCGACTCGGTAGGATGTCAGCTTTTGAATCTCCTGTAGAAACCGTGCCCGATAAAAAATGACTACTTAAGTAGCCTACATTTTTCGCATTGATTTTCGATGGTCTTGCAAATTCAAATATATTTTCTAGAAACCACGAACAAAAATATGCTTCCTTTCAGTCGTTCGATAGAGAATCACGTCTTTTTCACATTGTATACTCGAAGAAGGAGCATACCTAGGTTTTAAAAAGTTTTCAAATTCCCGAATAATGTGGAACCTGATCAGTCGTCGCATTAGCGCTTAGTGATTTCAGTCTACAAGGTGCATGCGTTCCGCCTAAAGAAAATCACATATTCCTCTATGCTCTTAAAAGATACCATATAGAATCCATATAATTGTGCAATGAATGCGGAAGATGTTGTACATGCCATGAGGAGCAGTGGTAAACGTACAGGTACGATGATGCATGAATGGACATAGTACGGTCTTAAAAAATCTCAGTTAGAAACTTTTCCGAAACCTAATTATACTCCTTCTTCGAGTATAAAATATGTGAAAGACATGATTATCATATCGAACGACTAAAAGAAAACGTATTTTTGTTCGAGGTTTCTATAAAATATATTTAAACTTGCAAAACTATCGAAAATCAATGCGAAAAATTTAGGCTACTTAAGTAGTCATTTTTTATCGGGTACGGTTTCTACAGGAGATTGAAAAGCCGTGCATTTAAAAGCTGACATCCTACCGAGTCGGAAATATTATAGGATTATGACGCAAGTTAATTAGTTTTGCAACCGCGCCTAGGTAATCCTTCCTAATCGAAAACGCATTTCAGGATTTCAGCCAACATGTCATGGGATCGGTCACTAACTGTACCCGCCCGCACTTTTAGGTTCCCGTTGTTCGAACATATCTCAGATCAGGACGGGATCACCACTAGGACGCGCAGCGGCACCAGTGCTTTTTACAGCAATAATCACCAAACGTGGGGCGACGAAACTTCTAACAACAGGTGAACCAAGCCGGCCAGCCTACCCATGCAGTGGCTGTCATTCCGGTGTGAGGCAGACGTAGGAGCTGAGATGCCCAGGTCTCCACAAGCCGCCCCCTTCTATCACCTACATCGCTGCCCCGCCTGCCACAAACCTACTGTTGGTCCTACCCTACCTGTTCCACGTTCACGTTCAGCCGTCGCGGACGACGTCCATCGTCTGTCCCATGGAGTGAATGCAGGACGGCGACTTGGACGTCAACTAATTTATTAATGAGGCAGACTTGCACAGCACCCACCACACTCATCCACCTGGCCCCGATGGTAAGACGATCGCAGGCGGGCTGGGGCGTGGCGCCTGACAACGCTGGACAGTTAGTCTTACCCGCTCACACGGTCTTCGCATCGCATGCGCCTGCGCAGTCAAAACATATGCACGGGAACAGCCACCAACAATTCATTCACTCATGCAGCAATAATAAGATGAAGTTTGCTTACGTTAGTGATGGCTGGTGATGGACCACATAAGCGGGTATTTGTGTAGTAGGCACTAGACGGAGACTCCATGAAATGTTAGTTACCGCTCTAAACTTCACCTCCAACAGACTTGACGCGACCGACTGTTGATATGGGGGAGAAAGTCCGTTTTACTAAAGACGGATTCACGAGCAATTCGCCGCTGCAGCTTTTCCGAGACTGGTAGTTTTCGCTGCTTGTGAATGACGAACGTGTACATCGACCATGCCCCCGAGCCCCCTGCATTTAATTAATCTAAGTGTTATAAGATAGCTAATTTGGTTTAAAGGTAGAAGACCATGACCTAAACGCTGCAGAATTGAGTTGTGGGTAAACACTGAGTTAAAACAACTAAGAAAACTATGCATTTGTGAGCGATGGAGTGTACGCCCGCGACTCAACGCCGCAACATTTGTTTGAACGCTCAAAAACCAAAGGGGCGAAAGATCCTCGGCGTCGGGTAGGGGCATGGCCGGCATCAACGGTGGCCGCAGCAAATAAATCAGAAATGGTTATCCCAGTACCCTTTGTCCCTGCCAGTAACAGTCCCCGACTCCTTACAGATAGTCTTAGCCTTTGAATAACTGTCTTGGCGAAAGTTATTCGATAAGAAACAACAAAAACGGAATTTTGAAAACATAATGAATTTATGAACTGGATCAGAAAAACTACAGTATGATTGTGCTGCCATCAGGGCAGCGCCAATAGCAAGTTGAGTGGTAAGACGGTGTTGTAAATTTGAGGCAAAAGCCGAAAATTTATGAGGGGGGGGGGAGGAGGAGGAAGGGAAGAGTCAACAGAAGCCGCGCAGGCTAGAGGTGGCTCAAACGCCTCCGCGTCAGTTCAATAACTAGTAGAAAACATAAGAGGAGTCGAGTGCCAGGAGAGAAGTAGTCAGCCTGCACGTGGGAAAGTGGGGAAGAAAGCTCCGAATGGGTCAACAAGCGCTCACCAGGAACCCCGAACCTTGGAAATGGTCACATTAATACCGAGGCTGCCGTTTTCTGCAAATAACTGCGCAGTGTTGGAGTCAAAGACGAGGCAGTCTGAGATAGTAATTGCCGCCTGAACGCCGTCATGAATGCTGTGTGGGGTCGCCTCCCAGGTAAGTCGGCGTGTGGGGGCAGTCAAGTCGAGTCTGGCGAAGAAGTGGGGGGAGAGGTTAAAGGAAAATAGCACGGTAAAACGGAATAATATGAACACACACAGAGAGAGACTATTAGAAATAGCAAGGACCGGCCGAATGTGAGGGTGCAATGGAGTTCAATTCTAAGTCGACAGCTGAGTATTCAGAAATGCGAACGGCCCATGCTAATTTTACGGTTCGAGCAAAAGTGATGCTGAACCAGTTGCACGGTCAAGGCGGTCAATAGTTTGAGATAGCAAACCACAAGATATGTATAAATCAAATTTAAAAAGCATTTTCGATGCTTTGTCACAATGGAATAGGAGTTATGAGAGTTGCAGACAAGGAAAACGTCCACCCGATTTTGGGCAATTGTGGTCAAATTAATTCATATTTTGAGATGAAAGATCTCTACAGTAGGCGCGAAAACTAAAGAGACACGACGACCGAAATTCAAACGGCCGGACTGGTGTAGTAGAGACGCGGTGCGCTTGTTAATTCATGTGCTATGTCAAAGACCTTTCTCTCGCGAAGAATATGTTCCAAGAATGTTTGTTAAACGAAAATGTGAACATTTTTGGGCGGAAACAAACCCCCCGCCTCACAAGATGCAGACAGTTTCATATGGAACAGTTATCCTAAACCACATCTGCACGTTTGTGCGTGTTTCTCTGCAAGAGGGCGTGCACTTTCGTCGGCGACCAGGTTTCACGCTTAGGTGAGCCTACAACTATGAACTAAACCGACATTTACACAACAGAGCGTTCGTAATCCACTACGTACGTGGAAGCTTTCAAGATTCGCTTTACTTTGTTAGCCATAGACTGCAGAGTCCGCCCTAGGGGGCAGAAAGCCGAATTACCCTAATGTACAGGAAATGATATGCCTAGGTTTGCTTGTGCTAATTATATTCCAACTGCTTGGTCATTGCCTTGTCTCGCAACATGTACGAAGACTGTATTTGCGCAACGGTCCAACTCAAGAAATCAAACAAAACCATCTTCGCCGTAGTTAACCGCACCTCGAGCAATGTGAAAACGAAAAAGTCCCGTCGAAATCTCGAAATACCATTTTGAAATCCATTATTAAACACCAGACGATCGATAGACTGCTATACTGCATTCTACATTAATTCTTGGAGAAAATTTAGTCCGACGAGTACCTAAGGATGCTTTTATGCGCGATGCTATGTTTCTGCTACTTTATGTGCTTATTTACTTGTATGGACGTGCATTATGTACTTATACGAATGGAGTTTGACCATTTGACACGAGGCTTGGCGTTTTCGTCACTTTCACTAAAAACTATTCCGAACAGGAATAATACTACTGTCAACAATACTTATGCATTTTCGCACTTCGTGAATGACAAACAACCCAGCACTGCAAGGAGGTGCACAAAGAGTGGGGAATTCCAGTGATAAAACGAAGGACGAGCAATAACTCGCTAGCCTCGACAAGACAAGGTGTTGTTGGAAGAAAAGAGCAGAACCCCAGAAGTTGAAAAGCACGAAAAATGACCCGACAATGGTGGGTGAGTAACAGCGGTTTCCTCAGACGGGAGTACCAGTATTACTCTAAGCCTAATCATGAAGCGAAGTGTGCATCCCCTGTGTTTATGTTTGCGGCCATTCCGCTGCTTATAGCGACGTTTTGGGCTGCTTCCCCCGTCCCCGTACGGGCTGGAAGAACTGCCGAGAACCTAAGTTTTTATCTGCTTTATGGAAGGCACAGGCCAATCCTAAAGACCATCTGGCATAAAATTCTGACTTGTTTATTACGTCTAGAATTTTTTTCACAATAGGAAGGTCAGTTATACAGTTGCCTGTTATTTGCAACTGACAGAGCGAGGAAGGCAGAGGGGTTCAAAGCAATCGAAATAAAGACAACTCATCCCGAAGTGGGAGCTACAGTTAACCAAAACGAAGACGAATCGGGCAGAGGTGCTGCTGAAGAAGATGGTATGATTGAAAAAGCTCTGAGATAACAGTATGGAGGACTGGTAACTGATCCGAATTAAAGGGTTAAACCGTGACCCAAATTTACTCCGGGGTTTTACTTCTACGCATTCACTCCTTCATCCAAATATTTTCTCCCCTTACGGCGTAGCTCGGACTGTGGTGCAGTCCTTCCTGAAGCCCCCTCTCCCAATGAGTACGAGTTACGGAGAGGCAGCAAGGGGAGAAAGGACTAAGATGTTTTAGGGCTAGATGGGAAGCAGGAGCAAAAGGCAACAAATGAGGCATTACTATCAAACTGGCTGTTTTTACGTGGTATGTCCTGACGAACGAAAAAAAACTGCTACAGCACAGGGGAGGTATGCGCATCACTGAAGTCTACCTGTACACAAAATTGTCCGCCTGTTTCTTGGTACCAATAAGGAGAACCAGAGCGAAGAAGAGCTGGTCTGGCACACGGTCCTGTTTCTCCAGAACCAGCATAAAGTGATGGCCAAAACAAGACTGCATCATGACCCAGTCCACGGCACCCGGCAGTGTAATGTCCGTCGCTAGAAACACAATATCCTCACCTAAAGCATTTCGTGCGAGGGAGGGGAGAGGAGCATGATGAGTGTGGATAAGGAAATAAAATCTGGAATATAACGGTTAAAAAGGCGAGAAAGGCAAAATCAACCGCAGCCCTCAAGCTTGTGTTGGGGCATCTAGGCTGAGACATTTAAACGCGAACTGTAATTCGATACTCATTTGCCATACAGGGAGGCGCCGTTTGAGGAAGAGGCGGGAAATATACAGTACGTGACCTATCTCATGAAATCTGATGACGGAAACTGATGAGAGAATTTCTGGACGTCTTTAACGCTGCGCATTTTGTTCGCTCATCCACTTCCTTCAATAAAATGTCCTTTTCTTGTGCAGAAATTGTGTTTACGTAATTATATCAAGTAAAATATCAGTAAATTTTAGCGAACATTGACGTTGCAATATATTCGTGCAATTTCCTATGCTGATACATGCCCTAGACTCCGGTTACGCATCTGAGCGACTTTTTCATTGAAAGCGCGAGTTTTAATAAACAGATTTAGCCGAACTAGAAAATTTATTTTATGTCCGACGTTAACCGTGGTAATCAACCTAACACAACGGTTAGTTTAAGAAAACCAGAGGTTTTATAAGTCCCTAAATGCCAAATTAGCAGATCTGGGCGATTTGGTGTCCTAAAGTGCAGTAATAACGCAGATAGGGATTCCTTCGTTTAAATGAGCTAAAATTGTTTTGTCGTTTGAAAAACTGTACCTGATGTCACATAAGTGACCACCACCAAATGGTCATTTCCAGTTTTAAACATATGAAACACTACTTTTCGTGTAGCTTAGTTTCTGTGCATACATTATTCAGAAATAGAACGAGCAAAACACTAATAGTTTCAGCAAAATATCAGTATTTATATGGGCGCTCTATCGTGCATTTATAATCGAAGAACGGAGTCTAAAAGCAAACAAAAACAGTGGAAATGGACTCAATATACGGAGAAAGGCATGTTCTTACGTTCACGGTAGAAAAATATCAGTATTGTTTAGGAACGTGAAAGAAACGGCCAAAAGTGTAAAATTTTTACTTGGCCTCACCGTGCAGAAATGCAAAGTACCCAGAGATCCGTCAGTGGAGTGCAGTAATAAAGCACTTCTTAAAGAGGTAACTTATTAAGGAAAGTTTTCTTATTGATCGAAGGCATATTCATTGGTGACTTTCGTTGTGAACAGCCATTTTTCTCCAAAATGAAGTTTGATGTTTGAATGAGTCTTCACATGTGACCCAAACGACCATCTTCATGAAAAGGAGCGCCCGAACACTCATTAATTCGGTAAATGCCTTCAAGAATAATCTTATTTTAAAGTTCTTAACAGACAGGTAATTCAGAATCTGTCTTTATGGACGATTGGGTGAAAACACTGAAAATCATGAAGTATTCAGCAACATTTCGAGGCCGATCTGAAACTCGACGTAATCCAAAACGAAAAGTGTAAATTAATTTAATGGAAGAAAAGTTATCTTTGTAAACACAAAATAGTATGTTTACGATCACGCCTGTCAGTTCTATTTAAATTTATTAGGCATCCAGCGGTCTCATGGCATGTCACCTTATGAAAACTTTTGCTACTACGACGTCCCCATCGGTGAAATCAAGCAAAATCTAGTTTCTATTGCTCTCTCATTTAACTCAAAAGAGTCAAGGATAACATGAAACCCCGGAAAACTGTTGTTAAATCTACACTCAGAATGTAGGCAGTTGACAAACCGTCATATATGAAATCACACTAATTATAAAACGATATTTGGGTGTAAACTTCACTAAAACACTATTATAAGACGTTATTTTATTTCTACTTTCATATTTAATACGTTTTTGATATGAGAATACATCCTATACATCTAAAAACGAACTTTACTAAATTAGAGTCATTTTCAGGATATTGCGCTTTTCAAAATAAATCGGCATTTCTAAACAACGCAACACTGCCTTTAATACTTCTATTATGTTTTTAATTCTTTCAAACTTGTACTTAAATAACATAGACATTGGACTCATGAAATGGTGTCGGTATGCGAGTGATTGGCAATCATTCGTAAATTTCGACACATTTCAGGAGTTAGGTCCCTAACTGTACACACAGTAACATGCAGGAGGAAAAATGAAGAAGGCCCGCTATCAGCTTGATCGCTTCAGGTGACAAGCCTACCCTGAGGACGTCAGTAGATGTTTGTTAGCATGATTAAACGGAACCACCGATATAGCGTAGAGTGTGGTAATTTAAAGTACGATGGAGCGCATTGTTTGCAACCGACAGATTCATTTCGCACACACGACGGCAAGCTAAAAAACGCTACGACGTTAGGGTTTTGCGGGCGCAAGCAGTCAGACACAGACCGGTTAGAGCGAAGAACATGTGCTCGTATGCAGCTGCCGCACTTGTATTTTCACCACGCCCTCGCCTAACCAACTCATGTCCGTCCCAAGTAAAACAAGGTCGGCGAGGGACGAAAGATAAGTTTGGGGAGAAATGAACTCAGCGTCCACGTCTTCAAGTGGTCTGAAAGTTAATGGCGATCGGTCCGCTTCACCGTTTCTCGCCTCTCCCATAGGCTAAAGAATGGTTAAGGCTGACCACAGATGAGATTGGGCGCAGTGGCTGGTACTGAAAAAAGGGACGTTTATTGAGGGTTTGTCCGAGTTGACAGTGCCCGTTTTTGGGACTCGACCTGAGTATCAGAGGTGTAAGCACAAACTCAAGGATAGTGTATATGCTGTGAAAGACGTGAGTGTTTGCGGAGCAAGAAATTGCTCCTCTCGACAAATCAAATCGGGCGTGCGGGTCATGGTGTTTGCTCCACAAAACAGTCAGAAGTTTAGACTTTAGTCCGCAAAATCACTACATGCATCATGCTCACAAAATGAAGTATACGTCTATGTTCTTTTAAGGAGGGAGAAACAGATACACGTTAACCTGGCTGGTATCTGCGAGGATGCTTGCCATTTTGGCGTAGTGACGTTCGGAGATTCTCAAGTACAATACTCTGCAGGATCAACTTTTTCCGAAAAACCTGCAAACAGGCTTTGCCTTTGCGAACCCTCGAAACACACTCTAAAAGGTGCCTCAAAGACAATGATAATAATATAAAAGTGTAGGTGGTAATCAAAACCTTCAGTAGAAAAGAGGATCCCCAGAAAAAGAGCTAGAGAGAATACCGAAACAATCTCTTTAGGCGAGCGTGACAGCCTAAGCTGCCGGATAAAGCAAAGAGCAAGTGTCTGAAAGAATTTTATAAAAAGGCTGACCTTGAAGTGTGGTGATGCTTTTATGACTTTGCATCAGGTGCGACATCACCTGATCCAGTTGACCCAGCCACTTGCACGAGGCACCCGGACATGGGCAACTATAAGGTCTATTAAAGAGTAGGAAAGGTGACAATTAAAACGTGAATAGGACTCGCAAAAAGATGTAGAGGCAGCGAAATTCACTGGGCGTTATGACGGAAGCCGGAATGGATAGTAGAGGGACCTCAGACATATTGATTTTTAATTTCTAGCCCTTTAATGCAGTTGATAGAGATAAACGAGACATCTATCGCGAAAATGGGCAATTCTTGACATTCAAGCAATCCCTTATGCTAAGAGGTATCGTAGATCAAGTCTACGCGCAACGAAAGTTAAGCGAAGGAGCAAGTGATTTGCAGAATTTGGCAGATAAAACTCAACGTTATCCTAAAGAAAAAGAAACACTACGAGCTCTAAAAAGTCTCTTCTGGGAAGCTGTGAAATATTGTGCAGCAAAACACGATAGAAAGTGATATGTTCAGTCACACAGGCAATTTCGGAGACAAAAACGATATCCTAGGAGTGCCCGCGAAAGGTGGCCGCAGGTCGCTGTCCGATCTCTTATTAGAAAAGCGCTTTACAGGCATTATTTTTTAAGGGGGGGGGGGGAGGGGAGGGGGGATGACTTTCATTTGGACAGAAGCAGGCCTTTGTGCGGAAGTCCAGTCTGCAGCGACATGCAACCATGTATGATGGAACTCAAACAGTTATCTGCGGAAAAAATGTCTGCCCCAAAAGCACAATGCACCGGTAAAAACTTTCAGGAACTGTTTTAATGAGACAGTCTTGACAGGCAGAGAATATAGAAGCCGTGTCGCCTATTTATCCATTTAGGACGGTAAACACGGTTGTGTTCACTGATAGTCTAAGGACGTCTTCCGAGTCAACAGTCTATACTGTCGTCGGAAAGAAAGCCGCACTTTTGTTGAATAGTGCTTCCGCCCAGAGACTGAGACCACTGTTTCCATACAGTAGATGTGCTAACTCATGAAATGTTATCCGAAATTCTGAAATGCGTTTTTGACTCGAAATGATTATCTAGGTAGGGTTGTAGTATTAATTACCAGACAGCATATTCCCAGAGTAATACAATTACTTCAAGTTGCCAGCTTTTGAAAGAACTTCGTTCCAGTCGCCTGCAAAAAGTACACTGCAAAAATTACTACATAAGCAGCATGAGTTTTCTCATTGATTTTCAATGTCGCTATGAGTCTGAATGTATTTCGCGGATGACAATATGAAAATAGTCACTCTTTTACTCAGTTGGTAGAAAATTACGCCTTCTCTCAATTTTATACTTGAAGGAAGGATATAATTCGGTTTTAAAAAAACTTTTCCAATTCCCGAATAATTTTGAACCCGACCTGCCGTTACACTTGCACCTAGGGCACACAAACTACAATCTGTATGTTTTACGAGTGGTGAAAATCATACATTTCAATGTGCTATTAAGAGGAGACCATACGGGGTTCGAAAAATTCAGCAGTGGATTTGAGCCATATTGTGAACTTTACAAAAAACATTAGTAAATACAGACACGACGTTCTAGAACAGGCATTTCGTGGTCTCAAAAAACCTCATAATTAGAAACTTTTTAAAAACTCGATTGTACTTTTCCTTTAAGTATAAAATTGGACGAAGACGTAATTTTCTACCAATTGAATAAAAAAGTGAATATTTTCGTATCGTCTTATGCGAAATACATTCCAATTTATAGTTGCATCGAAAATAAATGCGAAAACTCATACTGCTTAAGTAGTAATTTTTAAAGTGCAGTTTTTGCAGACGACTGGGAAGAAGTTCGTCCAAAAGCTGGCATCCTGAAGTAATTGATGTACTTTGGGATTAATGCTGCGCGGTAATTAATAGTACAATCCTAGCTAAGTAGCCTTTCCAAGTCAAAAACGCGTTTCAGAATTTCGGATAAAATTTAATGAGTTAGCACACGTACTGTACTTGTTATGCCTTTTAAAATGTGTCGTTTTTAAACGATGACCGTCCCCTCCATATTCTGCATCACTACAATTTTTACTCCTGCAGTGAGTGTACGGCACGTATAAATCGGAAACATCTTCTATCGTGTGGCATACAAGTTTCACGATGGAAAAACGCCAGTTCATTTTCAGTAACGCTGCACTTACTTCGCCGAATTTTATCAAAACAAATTAGAAAACTATAAGAAATGCTCTATTTTCAGTTCCTTATTCTGTTATCCGTTAACTTCTACGCATATCGGGGCACCCCGTGATGCTTGGCCTACAGTTCAACTACCTATGCAAGACGAGCGCTGTTTCGACAGTCTGGGTATTCATATTCCAAAAAACCGAATAATACTCACAATCAGCTCTCCTAGTCTTTTTATCTATGATTATTGCACTCACCCTTCCTACCTTCTTTCCTCTAATGTGGGGGTATGTACTAACGTCACTGCGCACACAGACGCCAGAGGTTGGTCCTATTCGTGCCTTTAACAGATTGCATGCAGTTGATGTAAATCAGAAGCTGCGGGTCCCTCAGACGAAAGTTAGAAGAGCAGTAAGTATGCATGTCAGGGAAGAAAATCTGTCCAGTACGCATAATACCTCGCCTGGCGCACACAACGATCACTCCGAACGGGATTTGCAAACACACATCTACAACATGGGCACTGGGACTAACTCACAAGTCGAGGCTTACTCGGCGCGACCAAAGCATACACTAAAGTTTGATTATACCAAAATTTTGCAGGTAAAAACCACGTGCATAATGTTTGGGTCACCGCTCTACGGTCTAAAGTCGACCAACGTGCGCATCGAAGCCCTCTGATAGATGCAACACTATGAAACTACCTTAGTGACATTATCGTTCAGAGCAAAGGACCGTGCCAATGGCAGTTCAACCATCGATTTCGACAACGTTCATCATGCGTCGCACAGCAGGGTGGACTCAGGGACGGCCATCTGCACCTGAATTAGTTTGTAATGATATCAGACTTACAAAGCGTCTACCGCGCTGCCCTCCTCCCCCACGTGTCACGGAGAAGTTAAGATTACCGGAAACGGGAGAGGACGCAAGTAACTGGCAAGTGCTACCGCACCGGCTCGAATCCCACTGAGTTGGAGTGCCATAGTAGTCACACTAAGGAGCCACTGCATTCCAACCCACAGTCCATGAATCGACCGCTCAACACACAACTGGTGTGACTGCGTGGTCTGAGTTGAAGCGTCAGTTGCAACCTTCCAGACCACGGATTTTGGCGCACCGTGACAGATTCAAACGCTTCAGGCTGTTAGTAGTGAAGGTGGAGAGCCCGTCGGCCTAACGCTCTCTTACCGCTCCTGGACACTAATTCACTGTTCGGGCCAGTCAGTTGTCTAGTGCGGGGAGTGGGTACAGAGCCAATGACGGACACTAGCAATGACGTTTAGAAGATAAACCGTTCTGACGGGACAGGTCAATCAACAAACATGCGAAGACTTCGCAACTTCATCGTATACTGTGCACTCTGCGTGTCCTTGTAGCGGACTCTAAGGGTGCCGCTAATTGTGAATAAAAACTAGGACTCGTAAAGGTAACGTTGCAGCGGTCAAACCTTCCTTTGCTAAAAGAGTGAAACCTTGGTACAGACAATTCCAAGTGATATTTCGTGAGCGAATCCTTACAGCGCAATGGTGTCGGATGTCTTCATACGCTGAGATTAGGTCAATTTAATCCGTACTATAGATAGGTAGAGAGGATGAGATCTGCCAGAGGAGGCGAGGAAAATAAACGCAAAAAGCCCGGCCTGCACGGCATACGCCTTCCACAAATACCATCAGATAGACTGAATAGGTCAACTCGCCTGTATTCACAAGCAGCCTCGTGTTCGGCCTTGGCCGAGTGATGAAAAGTTCCGGTACAGCCCGTGACGGAGTACTTGCAGGGAAAGAGCACGCTGGCTGCCAATTTCTCTAGTGCCAAGTTGCGGATATTTTCTGTGGAAAGGACGAATAAGCGCAAAAATGGAATAGGGCTACAGATCGGTTGGAAATCGACCGATATTCGGACATGTATCTCTTAATCAATACTAATAGTTTAAAAAAAATTTTGTCCAGGCAGCACAGTAAGGGAGTATAAAGGTGATTCACAAAAGTTGAAAGAAGCAATTAAAGGTGTGTTGCCATGTCTAGCAGCATACACGGCAAAGAAGGGGACTTGAATTAGGAGGTTTTTAACTCCATACCCACACATTGATGGATCACATCGGATCAAGTTGGGAATGATTACTACCTCTAGTCGCGCTCACAAACATACACACGAATTAATAAACTGATGACCAAGGTTCACGGGCAAGTGCTACCTTTCAGATTGTATGATGTACAGTAAGGTATGCGACCACTGGCATCGCGGTGACGCAGTCTAATGCTCCAACAATTGTCCCATTAACTCTAGCCTTGTTAGCCGTAGAGGAACAGATCCAAACGGGCAATCGCGGACACCGTCTGTAAATCGCGATGCGCTAGCTTCTGTAATGCTTTTTAGCTCACCATCGACTTGTTGCTGGCAGTTATGCACGAATTAAATATATTAGAAAAAATCTGATATAAGCAGGTGCCGACACGAGAAATTACTGAACTCCAGTTCAAGCGCGGTGTAGGCCGACGGTTTCGAAAAGAAGCAACGAGCAGGGAGGCGCGAATACCTCTGACGACACTTCATACAAACGATCCGGTGATATTCCACCGATTAATAGGCATGGCCTCCGGGGCGAGTGTGGGGGAGCACAGGTTCACCGGTGGAAAAGGACGATGGGTGGTTGAGTCCCAAAGTGTGCGATAAGTGAAAATCGATTTTATTAACGGCAGAGAGCGAAAGCAGTTAAAGTGCTTAGACCGCATGGTTGAGAAAAAGAAGCACCTAAACAATCGCGAAATCGTTTGAGGACATCAGTTGACTGATTGCACGCGCTGAAGACATGATCGCAGACACAAGGCCAAAGGTGAAACAACTAGTGTAGGAACGTATTCGTCCTCGGTGAGACTAGAGACAATTGAAGTGCGAATGAAAATCGAATCCTTTGATACCTGCCGACTAGAAGTATTTAACCAATGATACTCAGGCGCCATCCGCCTAGATCCTCATGACGGTTACGGCACCAAACAACTTTCACACAGGTGGTTGGGAAAACAGCCATGTCTAACTTTTGAGGGAATTAAAGTGCGAATTTGGAGTAAATTCTTCAAAGCAAAGCTTTTTAGGCTCGTTTAAAAAGTTCATAAATGAATGTTCAAGCTGGAGTCCATCAGCTACTGCGGAATAATCGCGTAATATTCACAGGCTGGAAACAGTATGTTGGCCGTACCCATATTATTCGGCGGCTCAGTCAGTTCGAGGGCATCAAAATGGGTGTGAAGTCCGAGACAGTGATTCGACAGAATCGGCTACTGGATGCTAACACCTATAGGAGGACTGCTTTTGTCCTCGGCGG
The DNA here is from genome assembly GCA_902702965.1 of Spirometra erinaceieuropaei. Classification (NCBI taxonomy): domain Eukaryota; kingdom Metazoa; phylum Platyhelminthes; class Cestoda; order Diphyllobothriidea; family Diphyllobothriidae; genus Spirometra; species Spirometra erinaceieuropaei. The sequence continues at coordinate 241,073 of CACRXP010000250.1, read as the reverse complement.
CAACCATGGCTTGCGCATAAGGAAGTGCAAATCAGGAAAGCTCTGTGGAAGAGAAGACAGATCAACCGTCACAGTAGAATCTGCGCTTCGAAATGCCCAGACGGCCTCAGCGTCAGTTAGCTAACCGGCTCGGGCAGTCGACTGATGTACAAGATAGAGCTGAGTGATATCAACCCTTAGCACATAATTTCTCACTAAAATCTGACGCGTTTGAATTTATCACGGTGCGCCAAAAGCCGTGGCTTGGAAGGTTGCAACTGACGCTTCAACTCAGACCACACAGTCACACCAGTTGTGTGTTGAGCGGTCGATTCATGGACTGTGGGTTGGAATGCAGTGGCTCCTTAGTGTGACTACTATGGCACTCCAACTCAGTGGGATCCGAGCCGGTGCGGTGGCACGTGCCAGTTACTTGCGTCCTCTCCCGTTTCCGGTAATCCTGACTCTTTCATGACACGGGGCCCAGGTGAGGGAGGATGGGGGTGCGGTAGACGCTTCGTAAGTCTGGTATCATAACAAACTAGTTAATGTGCAGGTGGCCCTCCCCGAGTCCACCCTGCTGTGCGGCACACGATGGACGTCGTCGAAATCGACGGTCAAACTGTACTTGCTTACATGGTACGGCTGCGACCATGCTTGATCTGGCCGGCCTCGATGATGTCGCGAACTGTGCCTCTCCACGCGTGACGATCCGCGGCAGCAGATCTGGACAGTACAACCCATTCACTTCGCCAACGACGGAGACTAAACACCGAAGGTCCAAGAACCACCTCCATGTCGTGACAAACTGTGTCGAGGCACGTTTTCGGTTGACCCCCTATTCGACGCCTCCAATGGGGTAACAGTGCTGAATCGAGGGCAGTGACACAGGACTCCAGAGGTGGATGGCGATAAACGTGCCCAAACCAGATCAGTCGTCTTTCTTGGATGGCCTGGGTTATCCTTGCGATGCTGTTGAAGCGAGCGCGGACTGTCTCATTTGAGACGGAGTTAATGTACTTCACTCGAAGGATGGGTTTCAAGTAGTGGCGGTCAAATACCTCCAGTTTTCGCTCGTCCTCCACGCGCACAGACCAGCATTCACAAACATAGAGAAGAACAGACCGGACAGACGCACGGTACACGCGAATCTTAGTGACGAAGCGGTCGCGTCGGATCCATAGGTATTTTCTAAGGCCTGAGGAAACCCGTCGGGCAGGATTCATTCGGGATACAATGTCGCCCTTACCCTGTCCATTCGGCAGAGCCTCGCCCCGGGGTATTTAAAACTGTCTACTTCTTCAAGTTCACTGCCATCAATCCCGAGGTGCCTTCGCCGGGTTAGGGATTCACGTTGAAAGCACTTTATTCTTCCCAGCATTTATGGATAAATCGACCGATTTAGCGACTCCGTTCACCCTTGACACAACAGACTGCAGATCACCAAAACTTGGAGTAAGTAAGGCAATATTATCGGCATAGTCGAGATCAGTCAGTCGGTGTTCGGATGCAAATTCAACACCGTCACCTTCGTATAGGGCCCTTCCGAAAATCCAGTCAATGGCGTAGTTAAATAGGATACAACCCTGTCGAAGGCCAGATCGGATACCAAACGGTTGGGAAAGATTGTTGTAGACCAGGACTCGCGCGGTGGTGGAGCGATAGTAGGCCTTGATCATGACGATTATTTTTAACGGTACACCATCTAGCGCCATTATCCGCCTCAGTGATCCCCAATGGACGGAGTAGAACGCGGCGGCAAAGTCAACAAGGCAGACTGCCGTCGGTTGCTGGCAGCTATGGCGAAATTCGAGAATGCGCCTCAGTGTGAATACCTTGTCCGCGCATCCACGTCCAGCACGAAATCCGGTTTGGCTAGGCCTCTTCCTAGAGTCACGCACAGCCTGGAATCGCCTGAGTAGGACAATAGCGAAGATCTTCGCAGCAGCGTTGAGGGGGCAGTAGCTCTCGCATCCTATCTTCCTTCTCGAGGATAGGTACAAAGATGCCTGAGCATCAGTCATCAGGAGCAACCCCGTCTCTCCCAGCTTGCTCAATCACCTAATGGGGCCAGGACGCCAGAGTGGCGATGCAAGAGTTGTAGATTTCAGCGGGTATATCCTCCCCTCCGGGTGCCTTATTGTTGTGTAGCTTTCGTATGGCATCGGCGACCTCTCCTTCAGAAGGGGGGTCGCCTGGCACTGCATAGATTGGAGGGAAGAAACTCCGTTGCAGGAAGAGCAAGGGCGAGGTGGGTTGGGTATCGAGGTTGAGATGGTGCTTGAAGTGCTTACGCCAGCGTTCGACGTGGGCGGGTTGTCAGTAATAAAGTCGCCATTCACGTCGCGAACAGTCACTCAGTTAAGAGGGCTTACCACTAACTGGGCGGATAAGTTTTCGTATGTCACCAACGTTTGAGGCCTGTTCCATGGAGGTCACTTTTTCAGCCCAATATTGCTTCCGCTCATCCCTGGCCGACTTTGTCGTCAGATTTGGAAGTTGACGGAAAGAATCATCATTACAGGACGTGACTCGAGCCGTCTGAGCAGACAACCGCAGGGTTCTTCCGCTGTTCCAGTCACTGCGGCGTCACTGGGTATATCCAAGGATTTTTTCAGCTGCCCCATAGACTGAAGTTTTTAATAACGACCACTGGTTACTGCCTTCTCCGTCGGCTCGGATCGTAAAACAGGACTGGATTTCTCTGCTCAGGGCTCGACAGTGCCAGTTTGTCGGATTTTTGCGACATCGAGGCGTCTTGGATGTGACATTTTTGGCGTGGATGAGAGGTGGACTTTTACACGTGTACAAACGAGGACATGGTCCGACCCCTGGGCGTTACCAGTCTCAGCACCACGCATCGATCTGCTATCGTGAACCCAGCTGTGGAACCTTGAGCTGACTGGCCGTATGACCGTCGTTTTAATATCAGGCCACAGCTGACGTTTCTTTTGCGACGCCGGAAACACATGTTGGTGACAAGCAGTCGGTTCTGATCAGCGAAGTTCAGCTATCTCACGCCATTTTCACATCGGGAATCAAGCCTCAAGTGGCCAAGAAGATAAGTATTTGTGGAGTCGCCAGGTCCAGACCGACTATTCTAATCCCCGGCAACAATCGGCAGATCGCGGCGAGGGAGTCTGTCAGCTAACGCTTGCAGCTGCGAGTAAGACGTCTCTTTATCGCGCTGTTCGGCAGCTGAAGTTGGTGCGTACACAGAGACGATAGAGGTATTCGTGAGGTTGCCCTCCAGTCGCACGTAGGCCATCCGGTCATTGACTGGTTTCCAAGCAAGTAAAACGAAGTCCGTTTTTTGCGAGAGGGCGATAGCCACGCCGTGTCTACTAGATGAGTCGAGCAGAGCGCTGTGGTACAGGGTGAAGTCTGATTCGACTCCAGAAATTTTTATTTCTCGAGGGCCTGAGTCAGGAAGTAGAACTTCAGACAGACAGCAGACATCCATGTTGTACTAAGTAAGGCTGCGCGCGGTCAGATCTCGGGTAAAGGGGTCCAGGAACGTTCGCACATTCCAGCATCTAATACCAAGAGTCCGTCCCCGACTGAGTAGTCCAGCTCGCGTACTATTCGTCCCCACCACTGGACCAGGGTTGCAGGACACGTCAGTTGTGGGGATCAAAAAATCCGGACGGGAAAAGGCGATGTGACTAAAAAGCGTGCCCCTGACCATTACGTTGTCGAAAATTGGTGTGTAAATTGTGGGAGGCTTCTCGATTTAGCTTCGTCATTACAAATAGTTATTGTTCGGTGTTCAAACGATGGCCACACTTATAATCGAACAGACAGGATGGACGGGCTCACTGATACTGTGCAACAAGTAAGCGCCTGGGGTGAACAACGGTAACATTAAGTTTCCTGAGTAAAAATGAGTAGGGGTCCTCAAACTATGCGAACGCTGTGGTCATTGACTTTGCGGTTTCGTCCCAAAGGAAATGTGGGCATGTGTGTATCCAGTAAAATCCAGACAATAATATTATAGAACTTCCGGAAGCAGTATGGCAATCGAAGATACGGGAGATAAGAAACAGGTAACTTGTTAAGCAGAAAGTAATAAAAGTCCAAGAAGTGCAAAAAGTCAATTTCTTAAAATATTCCCCGCAAATGTGTGGGAAAAAGTGTACAAGGACGCTTATGAGAACAAGCGTCATGGGTCATGCATTCTAGCAAAACTTAAAAATAACGATTTTAAGTCCATACCAGAGACATTTCAAATCGCTAAGACTCGAACTTTACAGGGAAATTGGCTTCTTCTGGAAATAATGACCAGGACGGAGTTTCCTTATATGAACTCCAGCATCAGAGACTTTTAAAATTATTCGGTTTCCGAGTATTGGAAAATTTTCAGAATTCAGAAGGCTTTTCTAAAACGAAGATGTCCCAATAGTCATGGTGCAGCATCGCCATGTGTTTAGACAAAGTAGTTACGGCTTCAGTATACAGCGTGAGGACAAGGGTCTGAAAAGCTAGTCCAACAGCCGTCTTCGTTTACAAAGTAGACGAACTTCATCTATACACTGCAATATAACTCGTTAGCAGCACATAACTCGGTCTATCCGCCTACAGGCGCGTTACTTCTTCAATCAAATCAGAAATCTAATGCGAGATGTTTCGGAAAAAGTCAATGCTTTTGTGAAGTTAGTCCACATTTTTCATCTGCGGCAGATTACGTCGGCAACCCCATAAACAGGTAAATTCAGCGGCAAACTTGCGGTCCGGCCACATGCCTGAGGGAATTGGGGTTTTGGACTATGATATTGACAATTCTGTTCAGACTCAAATAGTTAACCTCTTAAGTGGTACCAGAACAAAATTCGAACGGCAAACTTTCATAACATGAGCGTAAACACCGAGGTCCTCATCACGATAAACAAAGCTTCCCCCCAGTTGGTAATTACACTTTCTCTTTATGTGATTAAGAGCCATAAACGAGCTGTATTAAATCACCTCTAGCAAGTAAGAAAATGGACGGGTGTCCCGATTACCGGCCTTAGCACTCGGTGAAGATTACCACAGATTCTTTCGAATCGGGGAAACCCAAGCAAAAAATGCAACACACGCAAGAAATGAGCCGTAAAATAAAGGTTCACAAAAGGCTTCAGTGGTGAGAGGCGTGGAACCGAGAGAACCTTTGACGTACATAAAATATTCCAACGAGAGAGAGAGAGAGGGCAAAGCAGGCGAACAGGAGCACTCACCTAGGGTGCCGCGACAAGTGGGACAGGAGGAAAGCTTGGCACGACAGGCGGCGCAGACAATATGACCACTCTGACACTGGAGGATGGGCGGCAGGGCAAAGTCTGTGCAGACCGGGCACTCGAAGAGACTTGCTAGGTCCATCTGACTGGCATCCGGTCGGGAGGACGCAGGGGCGGCGTTAGAGGTGGCAACTGATGTCACTATAGCGGTGGTGGCGTTCGACGAGACACCCGTTGTAGAGAGCGCCATCGGTGAGACCGTAGCGGCGGCGGGTGCGGAGCAGCCTTCAGTGCTCATCGGACCGTCGTTCTAGCTGCTTA